>CAAKHD010013814.1:0-11753 GCA_901007705.1 Fistularia tabacaria | reverse complement strand
TCTCTCTCTCTCTTTTTTCCTATATTTGCGGTGTGTCACACTCCCCCCCCCCCCCTCTTTTTGTTTATCTCCCCTCTTTCACACACACACACACACACACACACACACACACACACACACACACACACACACACACACACACACACACACACACACACGCACACACACACACAGCAACTCTAGCGGTTCCAGATGTTTGCAGGAATGATGTCATTGTAGACCGGAGGCAATGGACTCAGATCCATCACGTTTTCTCAAGAAAACATTCATCCTGGACAGGGGAGCTCAACCCTGAAGTGCTGATAATTTCTGGGACAATCCTGTGGAAGTTTAACCACAGGTTTCTCAATTTGATTAGTTGATCGGATCAGTGTTTCTGAGCAACCTGTTTGTTAGTGACTCCATTTGGAAGCCTCCACAAACAAACCCCACAGATGAGGGAAAAAATTCACATGCATTTTGCATATTCATTGCAAGACTTGTACCTGCACCTGAACATCCAAGGACATTTGGACTTCAGTTCAAGACATGTGACTTTGAAGGGGCTTTACTTCCAGTGACACAAAGAATAACTGGGGAAGGCAGAGGGCTCAATGACTGTTGTGGCGGTTGCTTGACAACTACAGTGTAAATAAATTGTGAAAGAAAAAAAATTGACCATGTAAACTCTTGTTCCCAGCATGAGGTCTGTCTTAGATCACTAAGGAATTGTGAAAAGGGGGATGGCAAAGGGATAACATGAGTTATCCACCCTTTCACACCTCCCAAATATGAGCCCCAGTTGGACTCAACTTTGAGCCTCAAACACCAGCTCGGAGCCTATCACACTTTTGCAGTTCAGGAAAATATGAAAAAACGAAACAAGACCTGTTTAAATCATATTCAGTTATTTCATGTTCAATTTAATGTTAAGCTATGTGCACAGAAAAGGCAGTCATGAGTCACAGCCCTCTGTCAAAGACACTTATCAGAACCTTAAAATCGATAGAAAAATCTCTGGAGACAAGGTTTAGTGGGATGTGGGAAAATCTAATAGAAAATCGATGTTCTGGGTTCTTGTATTTGCACACTGCTGCGGGGCATTTGTGTGGGAGAACTTTTAGGAAAGACCTGGATTTTAGTGAATTTCCGCCTGTGGAAAGATACATTTGACTCATTTGACCCTGGAAATCCTTTGTTTACCGCTGACATCATACCTTCAGGTCATAGCTGGAAGATGGATAGCTAGTTAGCTGGCTTTACAAAAATCAAAACAGTAATACAGAACACTGTCACTGTTTTGTAGGTAAACCTATATCTCTTTTGATATTTTTATAACAATAAAAAACAGACAATATTTAAAAGGTAAAACAAATCACAAAATAACCTTCCCTCAATTATTTACTAAATTAAGCAAGGCAGTAGATGTTTGGTAAAACAAAGTAAACCAAGAAACTAAATCCAGGAGGGGACGGTTACCTTATTACACTTATTCTTGACAGAGTTTAGTAAGTTTAGTTTGCCTGGGAGAGGGAAGATAAGACTCCTGTCATTATCATACAAGATATTTCATCTTCTCAGTCCATCTAAATGTACTGATACCTCTGCTGTTAGGTTGTTTGGATTTGTTAAAGAAAGATGATCTTATGTTAGTGACCACTTGAGAATGCATTCAATTGTTTTCCTGGTATCCAGTGGTCAGTTCCGAGTGGTGCCGTAGATCGGCGTCACACTGATTGACTGTCAATGCTCTCTTCAATTTCTCTGGTCTCAGTGTCCTACAACTACTAGATTTGCGTGAAGCGAAAAAGCCGATGAGAACACAGGTATACTGATGGACCACATTCTGCATTACTGTGATGCAAATGGGCTTTTGACTGATACATACAATTAAATGAATACATTTTAGCAGGAAAATGACTGCTATATATGTATTAGATTTTGTTGTGCAGACCTGTCATGACTGTTAGTCATTAAATTCCCCCTGACACAATTCATTATTGGAAATTTTATCATGAATGACATCTAGTGCCAGTCCCTTGCATGCATCCAGCATTTGTGTATCAAAAATTGACTAATGGCTGTTTTTGTTTTCTCAACAAACTGCAGGGGACTGACATCATATCATGTGATTCATCTTGCACACACCTTTCAAATATTTTTGACACTGTCTGGGTTTGTTTTCTTAGCATAAAGGATAATAAGGGTGGTCATCTGAATGTCATAAAGATCTCTGCATTTCTGAGTAATATTCCTAATTCATTTGAAAATGACTCCATGCAGTTCTAGCACAGCTCTGTCACGGATCTGGATTGATTTAGGAGCCGGCCACTCGGTTAAACCCAAATATTCACCGAGGTCTCCAAGGTCCTGAGTGAGCTTTACAAACTTCACCATAAATTAACTTTCTAGAATGTCGCTATTGCAGGGGCAGGGAAACATGTCAATGTGTGATTGAGCAAGTAAATAAAAAAGTAGTACCGTATTGATTGCTACTCGATACATACGACATATTTCAGTGATTTGTTACCTGTTTCTGTGAAATGCTTACATGAGGGCACAGGACAAGATGATCTTGGCTTCATTCTGATAAAATGTAAATCCCCTCCCATTGCAACACTGCTGGGTGTTTTCACTTGAAAGGCAGTGAGCCAATTTCTCAGCTGAGACTAATCTGATGTAATCTGTGGCAGAATGATCGGTTGCTCTGCTTGTCAAAATGAAAAGTGAAATATTCTAGTTTTGCAAAGAGAGTTTTTATTTTCTTGAATCTGGGTTTTAATTGCAGTTACTTAAAAAAATAAAAAAAAATAAAAATCCAGGACCACTCCCAGGTGGTTGTAAGGCTTTTGAGTTTTGTCATTACTGGAAGGAAGTCTTTTCAGCACAGAGGCGGAAACAATGATGAGGGTTGCCTGATTATAACCACTAACTGTCACCAAATGATCAGATGACTGTACACCGTGGGACTTTGAGATGATGAAAAAGATCAAGATGCAATAATTATCTTATAACAAATTTGGCAACACCACTGCTTCTTCCAATTAGGGATGATTTGAGTTTTTCTTAAGTTGCATGCATATAAAGCATGGCTGTTTAAGACACTAGGATAGGATTTTACAATTAAATAAAATGTTTAGCATAAAATCTGGTTTGTTACCCAAGGTGTAATTTTCTTAATAGTAGTAAATTCTTTGAATAACATTCAGTTTAGTTTCCCAGACACTGTTGTGCATTTAATCATATTTGTGATGTGGGCCTGTTTGGTTTGGGCAGGTTGAGTTTGAAGTAGGTTCATTTCTTTGATTTGTCTATTAACTGTTCTACTTTGGTTGGGCTCTTGTGCCACTTTTTCTGATCTGGTTGCCAGATAAGGCTCTGGCCCCTATATGTTTCTCAAACTAGCTTCCTGCCTACTCTACACTTGCCTCTTGTGCCATTGTTGTAGTTACTCCATTATGTTAAGTACTTTAATACACCTTTATGAACCCTTAAGTTTGCTGTATACTTCCATCAAGTCATGTGCATGACTGTATGTTCACAATGATATTATGTACATACTATGCATCCCATCTCCATTTCAAGTCAATTTATTAACTGTTATTGACATTATTATTATTTAACAGACTAATATTTAATGCACCAAATCAAGTAATTGACAATTTGGGTAGTATCACCACATTGTATCCTGAGACATCTGGGACACACCGTTTGGATTTCAGCATCATGAGATAGATTTCCAGTGAGATAGATAGAAAGGGTTAATGGAAGCTCAATATTTGAAATGAAAATACATTTCCTGGTAAAGAGTGATTACTCAACTAAACATTGGCCAAAATCTATTTGAAAAGTAAAATCACTGTCCCCCAACATCAGTCAAGCACTGAGGGACCACTGTCATGCTTCTTCACAGTAAAACACAAAGTAATACCAGGAGGCTGTTTGAATATTTCCAGACATTTTCAAATAGTCAGTCCTTCATTAAATAACACTTGACTGTATTTATAGTGGTAGAAAAGAAAATGTAAAATAATAAGCCTGCCATTTCAGTTTCTGCTCACAGGCCAATATCAATATTTCGCACATGAACTTTTTTCCAAAGGTTGGGACCCGGAGGAATATATCTATGAAGTAGTTCGGACTTGTTATTTCAAGTGTAGACTACATTTTGGGAAGGATCCTTTCAGAGACAGATCCTTCGGTTAAGTTTTCTTCCTTCAGGAACTTTGTACATATTACTCTTTTGATTAGGCATTTTTTCACCATTATCCTGTGTACTGATGCCAGGTTAACAGTAACTCCAGCTAATAACGTTAAGTCTATATTCTTGGAATACCCCAGCGCCATCAAGAGAACATGCTTTTGGGTTGTTTTTTTTCATCATTTGTCTGGCAGTAGTCACCCAGAAAATGTCAAAATGGTTACTGCTTACATAGTTGGCAGGAAAGTTATACAAGTGATTGCGATGTAAAGAGAAGGTATAACGTCAGAGCAGGGGCCTATTAGTTTGGAAAAAAAAAGTTGCTCCACAGTGTTTGAGGCTAAACAAGTTCGACGTCCTTGTTTAATCTCCTACAATGTGCAACCCAACTGACCTCAATTTTCACCCCAAAAGATAAATTCATCATACTTTACTTTCCAAAACCTATTAGTCTCAATCATCAGAAACAAAATTAAGAGGTTAGTTTTAACATATTGATTACATTGAAATAATTTCCTAATTGGTGTTTTGTTGCCAAAGGTACTTTTATTACACCTCACTGTCTGTAAAGATAGGTGTTTTGAGATAGATTTATAAATATACCAATTGAACGGTGCTCAGCTTCAGCTTAGTTTGGTCTTTTCAACTGGTTGGATCAAATACATGTCCCCAAAAATCCCCCAAACTAACTTATCTTGAAGTGAAACCTGAAGCTTGAGCTTATGCTGCCTGCACTTGAATTAAAGGTTTCTGGCAAGCAAGTTCAGAGAGAGAGGAAAAAGTGTATACACATGTCACAAGACAAGAATGATAGATAGAAGTTAATGAATCTAGATGATGTGACACATGTTTCATTTCAACTGTATTTCTAGTGGTGCACTGCTTTTGGCCTGCAAACAGCCCTGTCTTGTAAATTTTGCTAAAATGAAGATAAACCGGATCAAAGGATTCAAAGCTTAAGATAATGAACAAGATATAGCTTAAGGATTTATTTGTTAATATGCTATTTATTGTTTCTTGACCAATATCCCTGCATCGTGTGCTATTTTTGAGTCAGCTTTCAATTCAGGTGTCCATTCGGAGGCAGGGATTGGAATAATCCCATACATTTTCACCACATTCCCAAGATGAGATGTTATTTTATCTCTTGATAAAACCGTAAAAACAAATTCAACATTTGTGAGTACAAACTACATGAAGGTAGGAGTGCTGCCTAACTCCTGTTGTGAGATTAATAATCATTACTTCATACTAAGGCCATTTGTAAATTGACAAATATCAAGATGAACAACCAGTAATTATGGAGAAAAAAAATGTAATTCCATGCTTGAAGATGTATCCTCACAAATATCATTCCCAGATGGCCAGAAAGCCCACAATCAAACATTAATAATGAAGAGCCTCTAAAATCTTTTTGGGGGGTTGAGCAAGCATTTAAATTTATCATTCACCAAGTTATTCCTCTGTTTTAATTGATGTGTCTGTGAAATCAACTGTTGACAGCCTTTAATACAGATAATTTATGGACATTTGAAACAGATGACACTGAAAGTGGTTGCATTTTCTGTTCAAACAACTAAATCCGAGGGAGATCAACAGATTCCGCTGTCCGGAATGTTGGTCTAAACATTTGGCCTTGAGCAAAAACTGACAGATGTTATAGAGAAATATCCCCAAAATATAATCCTAATCACTAAGTGATATTTTTAGAAATCATTTAAAGACAGGATTTTATATCCATGGAAAGCAGCAATGAAATGAACGTTGGTTGCTCAATGTCCTCAATTCAAAGTTTTGGGGTAACCCTGCATTTGATGTAGCATGACCGGGACATAACCAAGATCATATTTCTGCGTTTGTCACACATTATTTTAGTAAATGATGAGTCATTGTTAAACTGAAGCCTACATGTGAAAAGAATTGTGTTTTGGATGGCTCACAGCTGCCAAGAAAATGTTGCTCATTACATGGAAACCTCAGTTATGCCAGTGGAGGTTTTCATTTTATTAAGTCTTAAAAAATTCAAACCCTCAGTTGCTTAAGCACAACAACAAACAAGAAACAAAATATAGAAAAACACGGAAAAACCAGGCAACATCATTTAAATACTGTGTTTAATATGCATCAATGTCAATTCTTTAACTGCTGTGGCTCAGCTCATAGAGCCCTCTAATCTGAATGTTTGCTGGTTTGCTGAAATGTTTACGTGTCTAATTGGCCTGGAAAAGACACACTGAACCCCCAGTTGCTCCAAATGGCCTGGTCAGCACCTTGCATGGCAGCTCTGCCACCATCAGTTTGTAAGTGTGTGTGAATGGGTGAATACAACTGTGAATGCAACTGCAAGGTGTGGAGCCACAATGGGTATAATGTAGTGTAGAACAGAGTGTAGACCATTTTCAAATAAACTGAAAAAAATAAAGTTTTGACTTGTCATAGAAATGTGATTACCACAACTTTTCATGTTGACTCTTTACTGTATTCAACAGTACCTGCAACCAAGGAGTAACAAAAAAGCAGTTTTATTCACTTGTCTGTTTTTTGCTACAGCCCTGTGGTTGTTGAGTATTAGGGGACGAGTAAAACTTGGCAAAGGGAATAAATGAAATGACAATGATGAGTTCCATTCCTTTTAGGCTGAAGAGGGACAGAAATATAGAATTTCCAGCATTTTCAACAGCTTGACAACAGTCAGAGAGGTTTCGCTATGAAGACTTAAAATGTTTTCAGGTCACTAAAGAGGAGGAAACAAGTAATCCTTCAAGACGCTTACCAGAAGGAGACGTTTTCTGTTTTTTTTTGTCTGTCAGAGAAAAAATATGGGTCAGGTCTGCACAATGTCTCCTGTAGGAAGTGAGGAAATGTGTGTTCAGATTTTGATGACCAAAAAAAAGAATCAGAGGTGTTCAACTGTCACTTCTATTATTTGTTGTCTGCATACAAATTGAATACGACTCTGTTTTGAATGATTCACATACATGAATAAAAAAATGTGGAAACTGAAACATATATAATTGAGGGCATGCAGTAATTCTAAGGGGAAAGGTTCTGTTCGGTGGTTTACCAGCCAGCTTTCTATCTGAAGACCCCACTTTGGAAACTCTCCACGCCTTATATGATATGTGTTGTGTGTGTATGTGTGTGTGTGTGTGTGTGTGTGTGTGTGTGTGTGTGTGTGTGTGTGTATATATGTGTGTGTGTGTGTGTGTGTGTGTGAGAGAGAGAGAGAGAGTAAGGTGACACTTGGTTTCAATGGTATCTATTTTCATTCTTTCATTATGTCATATATTCTACATTCAGCTGCATCCTGTTTCCCTCTGGTAAAGCGCTGAAGCCGACATTTTAGCCACAGCTCCGAACTGCAATACATCATCCTCAAAACAGCTAATACAAAACACTGAATAACGCAGTTAAGATCTGTTTTTTCTCCCATGTTCCTAATACCTTTGCACAGTCTCTCTCAAGGCACTAATGGTCATTACACAGCAGTCAACCATCAGTGTGTGAATCTGGGCATTTGAGCATTGGATACAGCAGCGTAACTTCATTATCTATATCTGCAGCAGGATGGGTGTGTGAGGAGCTTTCCTGGTGAATGGCTATTTCTTCAAGACAATGTATTGTAAAAGGTGAGTGTAAACTTTTCTCTGCAGCAAATACCATGAAATACTAAAATGTCAAACTCAATACAGTGTTTTTAAATAGAGCCAACCATGTGGTGTGTCTTAAACAGAAGCAGCAAAGACTCCCAATGAAACCAGACCCAGGTTAACTAAATTAAAGCTAGTCTTATTTAAGTTTGTATGTATGAATTTATATATTCATTTATTTAAGTAATTTAGGCATTTCTGTGTTGCAGGAGCAGTAAATTGGTACAGTAGACAGCACAATTCCCTCACAGCGAAAATGTTCTGGGTTTCACTCCTGTGGATGACTGGACTCTTACCGATCAGTCTCCACATGTTCTCCACATGCAGCCATGAGCTGTCTTGTAGTTCTCTGACCTTCTCCAATGGTTCAAAAACATGTGTTTTGTTAACAAATTGTCTTTTGTTATGTGACTGACAAGGTGAAGGGTTCAATGTCTATATGTGTGTATGAATGCCAATCATGTGTGTGCTTGACAGGGGACCATTCCAGATTGAACCCTGCCTCGTGCTCACTGTCAGCTGTGATTGGCTAAAGTTCCGCCTCGACTCTGTGACCAAGATGAGGCTTTTAGAGAATGAATTGAAAAAAAATATGCAGCAGCCCACAAGCCAGATTGTGATTGATGTCGGAGACAATATTAAAACTCATAAACCGCTAGAAAAAACGGTAGCCAGAAGTAGCAGAAGCAAGGTTCTTCAGTCCTGCTCTCTGAACTGAAGAACTCTGCTTCTGCTGCTGCATTCACCGATATCAAGTATTTAACATAACTGTTTGTATAATAGGTGTGATGTATGTCGGTTATTTAATTGAAAAATACTTTTTTATTCTATTAGTTTATCCAGAAACAAACTTGACAATTAGGTGGAAAGTTGCAAAGGGAAAGGGAATTTAATTTTTATATTTAAATATAATCTTTTATTAATTTATTTGTACACAGGCAAGTAAGATAAGATAAGATAAGATAATACTTTATTGATCCCCATAGGGGAAATTCGGGTGTTGCTTCAGCAACATTAGAGGGAAAAAATAGATAAAATAAGTAAGGAACAATTTTACCAGGACAAGAACATTTTCATTCCTCAAACTTACCAAATACTGACTTTTGGTCAACAACTTCCCGATTAGTGAATGCACAAGTCTTGCTCTTATGGAGACGCCCTGACTCACTTGTCTCGCCCGCACAATTCAGCTCTTGTCAGAATTACACTGATTCATACACTCCATTTTATTCCATTTCCAACTTTAAGAAGTTACTCTCAGTGGTTTACTGTACAGTATATCCCACACAGTATGATTCATTCCAACTGTCATTGGCATTAATGTTCTGGCTGATATATTGAATCTTTCCTCCTCTTTGCTCTCAGAAAGGCAGAGAGTAATAAAAGAAATAAGTAATCCTTCACTAAAATGCATGTACTCATTTAGGACTTGCTAGGCTATGGCACTAGGAATCCATTCTGTTATCGGCAATCAATGTTCAGAATTGAGATAAGCCCGAGGTAAGAGTTACTTCATGAATCAACTAGGGAAGAAACAAAATCTGTTGATGCTCCCCTGGATCTCAGCGATGACGGACCCCGTACATCAAGGCCTGATTTGGGGTCAACTGAGGTTGAGGGAAACTTCTAAGTAGCAGACGGCCTCTTCCTCAGTGGCCAGAGCTACACCTAAGTTTAATGAACCTATGAATCATGAAGGCAACCGTGAGTCATTTCTTGAAGCATCTATGAGGTCACTTTCAACAGTTTTTTGGAATTGTTTTTCAGTAATGCAATTTTCCGTCTGACAGTCTGACAGTCTGACAAAGTGTCCATACAGCAGGCTCAATCGGAGCAAAGCCATTTTCAATGTATTGAGAAAACAGTTGAAAAAGCTCCATTGAATGGTTAAAAAAAAAGAAAAATGGAGACGGAATGCCAAAACAAGATAATCATTATACTGACGGAGCAATTAGTTTACAAAGATAGCAAACAAGCCATATCTGACTAAAAAAGGAATTTCTTTGTCATGTGAGGCACTTGTGGAAGGAATATTGTTCTCCACACAGCAGTTCAGTTTGTCAACAGGGGATCCAGTAATCTGAAAGAGTTTGTATTTTCCCTATTTCTATAGTAAAAAACTAAAATTGCACAAAAAAAAATTCCGCCACTAGATATACTGTATCTTCCCATCCACATTAAACTACAATACTGATTTGCTCTTGAGACTTGCAAATTCAGCTGCTTTCTGATTTTAAACACTGATATAAAAAATGAAATGATTTATACTACTGCGGTAAGAATAAATGCAGCCTCAGGGCGGCACAGGCCAGTGTCTCCTGGAGCCAGACCCGGGGGAGCACAGGCCAGTGTCTCCGTGAGCCGGTAAGCCAGGATAAATGCAGAGGGTTGAGTCAAGAAGGGCATCCGGCGTAAAACTTTTGCCAAAACCAAATATGTGAATCAAACCTAAAAATTTCATATCGGATTGGTCGAGGCCCGGGTTAACAACGACCACCATTGGTGCCGATAACCTACAGGGTACCAATGGAAATTGGGCAACTGTGGGTCAAAGAAGGAGAGAAGGTAGGCGTGTTCGGAAGCAGAGAGAGAAGAGGAAAGGCAAGAGAGTAGGGACTTTGAATGTTGGGACAATGACAGGAAAAAGTAGAGAGTTGGTTGACATGATGCAGAGAAGGAAGGTGGATATACTGTGTGTCCAGGAGACCAGATGGAAAGTTAGTTTGGGAGCAGGTTTTAAGTTGTACTATCGAGGTACTGACAGGAAGAGAAATGGAGTAGGAGTTACCTTGAAGGAGGAGTTTGTTAGGAATGTTCTCGAGGTGAAAAGAATGTCAGATAGACTTATGAGCCTGAAATTAGAAATTGAATGTGTGATGCTCGATGTTGTTAGTGGCTATGCTCCACAGGTAGGATGTGAGTTAGAGGAGAAGGAGAAGTTCTGGAATGAGGTAGATGAATTGATGCAAAATATACCCAGAAATGAGAGAGTGGTAATTGGGGCAGACTTCAATGGACATGCAGACAATAGAGGTGATGAAGAAGTGATGGGAAGGTTTGGTATCCAGGATAGGAACTTAGAAGGACAAATGGTGGTAGACCTTGCAAAACGTGACTGCAAAGTAGTGGCAGGAGAGAATGTAGCCAGACAGCATAGGATGGTGGTTTGTAGGATGACTCTGGTGACAAGGAAGATGAAGAGGACAAAGGTAGAGCAGAGAACAAAGTGGTGGAAGCTGAAAGGAGAGGAGTGTTGTATGGTTTTCAGGGAGGAGATGAGAAAGGCTCTTGGTGGTCAGGGAGAGCTACCAGATGACTGGACAACTACAGCTAATGTGATCAGGGAGACAGGTAGGAGAGTACTCGCTGTGTCGTCTGGAAGGAAAGTAGATAAGGAGACCTGGTGGTGGAATGAGAAAGTGCAAGAATGTATCCACAGAAAGCGGTTAGCAAAGAAGAAATGGGACACTGAGGGGACTGAAGAGAACAGACAGGAGTACAAGAAGATGCAGCATGAGGTAAAGATAGAGGTAGCAAAGGCAAAACAACGGGCATATGATGACTTCTATGCTTGGTTGGACAGTAAGGAGGGAGAGAATGATTTATACAGGTTGGCAAAACAGAGAGATAGAGACGGAAATGATGTACAGCAGGTCTGGGTGATTAAGGATAGAGAGGGAAATGTATTGACAGATGCTAGAAGAGTGATGGGAAGATGGAAAGAGTACTTAAGTATGAGTATGTATGAGTATGAATGAGGAAAATGAAAGAGAGGGAAGGGAAGAGGAGGTGACATTTTGTCGACCACAGAGTAGCAGAGATTAGTAAAAGTGAAGTGAGGAGGGCATTGAAGAGAATGAAGAATGGAAAGGCAGTTGGCCCAGATGATATACCTGTGGAGGTATGGAAATGTCTACCAGAGT
>CAAKHD010013813.1:400863-435050 GCA_901007705.1 Fistularia tabacaria | reverse complement strand
GTGTGTGTGTGTGTGTGTGTGTGTGTGTGTGTGTGTGTGTGTGTGTGTGTGTGTGTGTGTGTGTGTGTGAGCTACCTTGACGGTGAGGTTTGTTACGAATGTTTAGGGGGTGAAAAGAATGTCAGATAGACTTATGAGTCTGAAACTGGAAATTGATGGTGTGATGCACTATGTTATTAGTTGCCATGCCCCACAGGTGGGAGTAAAGGGAGAGGGAGAAGTTCTGGAATGAGTTAGATGAAGTGATGCAGTATATTCCCAGAGATGAGAGAATGGTAATTGGTGCAATCTTCAATGGACATTTTGGTGCAGGCAATAAAGGTGATGAAGAAGTGATGGGCAGGTTTGGTATCCAGGATTGGAATGCAGAGGGACAGATGATGGTAGACTTTGCAAAAAGGATGGAAATGGCTGTAGTGAATACCTTTTTATTCAGAAAAGACAGGAACATAGGAAAACTTATAAGAGCAGAGGTAGGTGCACGCAGGTAGACTACATCATGTATAGACGGGGTAATCTGAAAGAGATCAGTGACTGCAAAGTAGTGGTAGGTGAGAGTGTAGCCAGACAGCACAGGATGGTGGTCTGTAGGATGACTCTGGTGTCAAGGAAGATCAAGAGGACTAAGGCAGAGCAGAGAACAAAGTGGTGGAAACTGAAAAGGGAGGAGTGTTCTATGGTTTTCAGGGAGGAGTTGAGAAAGGCTCTGGGTGGTAAGGGGAACTTCTAGATGACTGGACAACTACAGCTAATGTGATCAGGGAGACAAATAGGAAAGTACTTGGTGTGTCGTCTGGAAGGACAATAGATAAGGAGACTTGATGGTGGACTGAGGAAGTGCAGGAGTATATACAGAGAAAGCGGTTAGCAAAGAAGAAGTGGGACATTGAGGGGACTGAAGAGAACAGACAGGATTACAGGGAAATGCAGCGTGAGGTAAAGATAGAGGTAGCAAAGGCAAAACAAAGGTCACACCAGACTTGTATGCCCTGTTGGACAGTAAGGGGAGAGAGAATGATTTATACAGGTTGGCAAAACAGATATATCGAGATGGAACGGATGTACAGAAGGTCAGGGTGATTAAGGATGGACAGGGAAATGTATTGACAGATGCTAGAAGTGTGATGGGAAGATGATGAGAGTACTTTGAAGAGCTGATGAATGAGGAAAATGAAATAGAGGGATTGGCAGAAGAGGTGACTATTGTTGACCACAAAGCAGAAATTAGTAGAAGTGAAGTGAGGAAGGCATTGAAGAGGATGAAGCGTTGAAAGGCAGTTGCTCCTGATGATATACCTGTGAAGGTATGGAAGTGTCAGCGATAGAGTTTCTGGCGAGATTATTCAACACGATCTTAGAGAGAGAGAAGATGCCTGAGGAATGGAGAAGAAGTGTGATGGTGCGAATTTTCAAGAATGGGGGGGTGCAGAATTGCGGTAACTATTGAGGGATAAAGTCGATGAGCCATACAATGAAGTAATGGGGAAAGTAGTGGAAACTAGAGTGAGAGCAGAATTCAGTATTGGTGAGCGTCAGTATGGCTTCATGCATAGAAAGAGTACTTCAGATGTAGTATTTGCTTTGAGAATACTAATAGAGGAGTACTGAGACGGTCAGAGGGAGCTGCATTGCGCTTTTGTGGACCTAGAAAAAGCGTATGGCAGAGTGCTGAGAGAGGAACTTTGGTATTGAATGAGGAAGTCTGAAGTGGCAGAGAAGCATGTTAGACTGGTGCAGGACATGTATGCTGGTTGTGATACAGTGGTGAGGTGTGCTGTAGGTGTAACAGAGAAGTTCAAGGTGGAGGTGGAGCTTCATCAGGGATCAGCTCTGAGCCCCTTCTTGTTTGCAGCGGTGATGGACAGGCTGACAGATGAGGTTAGACAGGAATATCCATGGACCATGATGTTTGCAGATGACATTGTGATCTGTAGTGAAAGCACGGAACAGGTTGAGGAAAATCTTGAAAGGTGGAGGTATACTCTGGAAAGGAGAAGAGTGAAGGTTAGTCGCAACAGGACAGAATATATGTGTGTGAATGAGAGGAACCCGGGTTGAATGGTGAGGCAACCATCAGTGGAGATCAAGAAGTTGGAGGATTTCAAGTACTTAGGGTCAGCATTCCAGTGGAAAAGAGGTAAAGAAATGGGTTCAAGCAGGTTGGAATGGTTGGAGAAAAATGTCAGGAGTACTACGAAATAGAAGACTATCAACCAGAATGAAAGGAAAGGTGTTCAAAACAGTGGTGAGACCAGCAATGCTGTATGGTTTGGAGACAGTGATATTGACGAAAAGAAAGGAGACAGCGAGAAGTTTTAGAGATGAAGATGTTGAGGTTCTCCTTGGGAGTGACGAGGATGGATAGGATCAGGAATGAGACCATCAGATCAGAGAAGCCTGACTGAGATTGGTAGAAGGATGCTGGAATTGGAGCTGCCAGGCAGGAGGTCTAGAGGAAGACCGAGGGCAAGATTTATGGACGTAGTGACATAGGATATGAAGATAATTGGTGTGAGAGAGGAGGATACAGAGAATGGGGTTAGATCGAGAGAGGCGATTTGCTGCGGCAATCCTTGAAGGGAAAAGCTGAAAAGAAAAAGAATATATATCTTCTTCTTCTTCTTTTCCTTTCGGATATGGATGTATAGATATGTATGTGTATATATATATATATATATATATATATATATATATATATATATATATATATATATATATATATGTATGTGTGTATATATATATATATATATATGTATGTGTGTATATATATATATATATATATATATATATATATTACATACACACACACACACACACACACACACACACACATTTCTGATCGTTTTTTCACTGATTAACACTAAGTGAAGTACATTGAGGTGGTAACTTGCACTACACAACAAACTTGCGCATTTGAAATTATAGATAAGCCTTATTTATTGACATCAACTATTAAAAGAATTCAGCCTCAATTTGAAATTATCTTTGTTTATTTATATGTAATATATACATACCTTTATATGAAACATAACAAAGTAATGTGTCTGATTCAAGTCCACAAGCATTATAGGTAATCAACATTTGAAATTTGCTCATCCAGAATATGAGTAGTTGAGATTGTTAAACAATACTAAACATTGTTAAACAATACTAAACATACTGATAGCTTTCCATTTTGGCTTTTGCTAAAGTTAATATTTAGTCTCTGTTATTTATTGAAAGTATTTTTTGGGGGGTTTTGTTCTTGGGTTTTTTCTTGAGTGAAGTGTGCAACACAAGACAACTTCACGTTTGTAATTCCAAATTTATAAGTGAGTGAGAGCAACAATGATGGCCTCATCAGATTGTTACCCGTGATACATGTCTTTGTTTGGGATTGTAATCATAGCTAACAAAAAGGGCACTGCAGTGAATCGTCTTATTCTTCTTTTCCTTTCGGCTTTTCCCTTTCAGGGGTCGCCACAGCGAATCAACCTCCTCCATCTAACCCTATTCTCTGTATCCTCCTCTCACACACCAACTACCTTCATATCTTCTCTCGCTACGTCCATAAATCTTCTCTTCGGTCTTCCTCGAGACCTCCTGCCTGGCATCTCCAATTCCAGCATCCTTCTACCAATATCGTCCCTATCCCTCCTCTGTACATTGCCGAACCATCTCTGTCTGGCTTCTCTGACCTTCTCTCCAAAACATCTAACATGAGCTGTCCCCCTGATGGACTAATTTCTGATCCTATCCATCCTCGTCACTCCTAAAGAGAACCTCAATATCTTCATTTCTGCTACCTCCAGCTCTGCTCTGCCTCCTGTCTTTTGCTTAGTGCCATTGTCTCCAAACCATACAACATTGCTGGTCTCACCACTGTTTTCTAACCTTTCCTTTCATTCTAGATGAAATTCTTCTATCACAAAGAACCCCTGAAACATTTCTCCACCCATTCCAACCTGCTTGAACTCGTTTCTTTACCTCTTTTCCACACTCTCCGTTGCTCTGGACTGTTGACCCCAAGTACCTGAAATCCTCCAGCTTCTTGATCTCTACTCCCTGTAGCCTCACCGTTCCACTTGGGTTCCTCTCATTTACACACACATATTCTGTCTTGCTGCGACTAACCTCCATTCCTCTTCTTTCTAGAGCAAACCTCCACCTCTCAAGATTTTCCTCAACCTGTTCCCTGCTCTCACTACAGATCACAATATCATCTGCAAACATCATGGTCCATGGAGATTCCTGTCTAACCTCATCTGTCAGCCTGTCCATCACCATTGCAAACAATAAGGGGCTCAGAGCTGATCCCTGATGATGTCCCACCTCCACCTTGAGCACCTCTGTTTCACCTACAGCACACTTCACCACTGTGTCACAACCAGCATACATGTCCTACACCAGTCTAACATACTTCTCTGTTACTCCAGACTTCTTGATACAATACCAGAATTCTTCTCCGGGCACCCTGTCGTATGCTTTTTCTAGGTCTACAAAAGCACAATGCAGCACCCGCTGAGCTTCTCAGTACTTCTCTATTAGCATTCTCAAAGCGAATACTGCATCTGTGGTACTCTTTCTAGGCATGAAGCCATACTGCTGCTCACAAATACTGACTTCTGCTCTCAGTCTAGTTTCCACTACTCTCTCCCATAACTTCATTGTATGGCTCATCGACTTTATCCCTCTATAGTTACTGCAATTCTGCACATCCCCCTTATTCTTAAAAATTGGTACTATCACACTTCTTCTCCACTCTTCTGACATCTTTTCTTTCTCTAAGATCGTGTTGAATAATCTCGCCAGAGACTCTACCGCTGCCTCTCCTAGACATTTCCATACTTCCACAGGTATATCATCTGGGCCAACTGCCTTTCCATTCTTCATCCTCTTCAATGCCCTCCTCACTTCACTTCTACTAATCTCTGCTACTCTGTAGTCTACAATAGTCACCTCTTCTTCCCTTCCCTCTCTTTCATTTTCCTCATTCATCAAATCTTCAAAGTACTCCTCAATCTTCCCATCACTCTTCTAGCATATGTCAATACATTTCCCTTTTCCCTCTCTATCCTTAATCACCTGGACCTTCTGTACATCCTTTCCATCTCTATCTCTCTGTTTTGCCAATCTGTATAAATCATTCTCTCCCTCCTTACTGTCCAACTGAGCATACAAGTCATCGTATGCCCTTTGTTTTGCCTTTGCTACATCTATCTTTACCTCACTCTGCATCTTCTTGTACTTCTGTCTGTTCTCTTCATTCTTCTCAGTGTCCCACTTCTTCTTTGCTAATCGCTTTTTCTGGATACATTCTTGCACTTTCTCATTCCACCACCAAGTCTCCTTATCTGCTTTCTTTCCAGACGACACACCGAGTACTATGAATATGTTTGTCAATATGTTTCTTAAATTGGGCCCGAAAGTGAATGTCCCACTTTTTAATTTCCACAAATGCCCTGACCAAAAAGTACCCAGTTGTACATGCAAAAGCAATATTCTACTTACCACTTCCTTTCAGCAATGTCTTCTCCACTCTCAACAGAATAAATCCATCCCAATGTATCTTAGCTTGACAAGGTCATTTAAGTTCATCCATATTTTGGGATTAAATGTTTCTTTTAACATATTGAAGTTTGATCAACAATGAATAGATGTGAGGTGAGACTTCAAAATTTCTGGGCTCCACTTAGACTGTGTCTCAAAAAGAAAGCAATACCCATCTACCCGTCCTTTGGGGGCATGTGGCTTGGAGCATCGGAGCAGTGACAAAGATCAATGCTTTCTTTCATGCAAAGTTCTGTCTCATCATTATCCTCTGAGCTTGGACTGTTGCCCCTAGTGTGATCTCCGCTTGAGAGCGATGCCTGCAACTTCCTTTCTCAACTGCGCCTCTTTTTTGTAGGTCTTGTTTTTAACAAACTCATCCAATCTCCCGGGAGGAGTGAAGGTCCAGATAGGGTCCACACTTGGTTTTGTGAGGCCAAACTCCAGAAAGTGAAGAGCGTAAAGGTGATTAAAAGCAAGGATATGACAAGAAAGCGATCTCATGTAGTTCTGTCTCTTCAGGTTTGAGGCAGTTATCTCCCTCACATCCCCGTGACCCAGAGGTCAAAATCTCCTCCCTGGCTTGTATAAAATCCTTTACTTTTCCTGATTGACAGGCCTCTCAGTCCTACTTTATTCGGCACAACCTGGTTGGCGATGCCACATCCCCTCATCATCACCATCTCTTGCGCTCTTCCTTTGTCACATTCCATCTTTAATTCTGCAGAGGCAAAGGAGGATGTAAACATTCACAGGAATGTTTCACATTGAAAGAACATTTGCCCCAGTCTATTTGGTGGATTGTATATCTGCCACCGAATTTCAAATTTTTTTTGGGTGTTATTTGGATACCCATGTAGGATTGTGCTGATGCCCATGTGTATGTGCGGAGTGTGTGTTTAATCAATTTCAGTTACCTTTGATGGTCTTTGTCATGTGTTGTTCGACAAATGAGCTCTGAAATCAGTGACCTGGCTTGTTACAGATTGACTTAGTGTATAAAATACAATTTTGAGGTACTCCAAAGACACACTGTTGATGAGATATTGAATTTGGACAGGCTTTCGTCTTGAATATCTGTGGCAAGGTATGGGGATAGATTTTAAGGTGTGTGAGTAGCACAAGGAGTGTCAGATAGTTGTGTTCTTTTATTGGATCTCAAGCCTTGATATCTTAAGTCAAAAATGTCAGAACATGTTCAATTTGAAGTGTTTTTTTTAGACAGTGTATTCCATTTATATCATTTTAATTTTCTCAATACTTATTTCTCGGTTTCTAAAATTAGGGAAGAAGTCAAATCGAATAATATAATTGGTATTCATATGCATGCAGAATAGTCTATAGCAAATACACAGTTTGTAGTTTGACACGATCAATCAAGTGGACTCAATTGGCCATAATACAGCCACACTTAAAGCTTGGTTTAAAGTAGTGTTTCTCATGTGAAGGTTGAGGATTATACATGTAATATTGTATTATAAATCAAATTATGAATGCTCTAACAATGTCAAACAGGTGATTAAAAGTGGCAAAGTACAAGTCAGAAAATTCCAACAAAACGTGTGCTGATGCTTTTCAGGTTTAAGAAAGATAGAAAAACAGATGCATTTATAGCATTGTATTTTGATTAAAGCACTCCAGCAAAGTATTTGCTTTGTTAAATAGGTGCACTTTCAGCAAAGAATCCCATGTGCTTCGATTTAGAAAATATGTTGAATATCATAATAGGTTAAATCAATTATACCATGGCTGTGGAAAGTTTAGGCAGATGACTTAGATAGAATGCTCAATGTTTAAAAGTAGTATGGGCTGGCTTTGGTGTCAATTGTCTACAGCTTCCTTTAGTATTGTTTCTGTTTATTAAACATTGACTAACACAGGACTAATACGTTTCCATTTGAAAATTTGTGTGGTCAGAGAATATTAATGATCCAAAAGTACTCAAACACTGTACATTTCTGTACCGTGAAACAATGATGGTCACATAATGCATCTTGTATCTCACCCTAAAGTATGCTGGCTTACATACAATAAACTGTCCATCTTTAGATTCATGATTTTTATTATGTTATGTATCCATGAACATTTTCTAAATAATTCTAAAGTTATCATCACCCTCAAAAAGGAGCAATCAGTAAATTAAATATCCAAAGTGTTAGTAGAGTATAACAGAGAAGTTAGAGAAAAGTAAAGAGCAGCTAATAGGAGAAGAATTGAGCCACTCCCAATGCCCAATTTTTTTAGTGCCTCAAACTGGATCCTGCTACTAGGTGCAATGTCATAGCCTCTGGCTAATGTTGAACCCCATTAATAGATTATCTTCTCAGATCTATGGCTCTTTGTCTACTTGTCCGTCTTTTACAAAATGGTGTAGCCCAAGTAACACAATAAAAACAAAATAAGTAAGAAATCAGCAGATTCTTACAAAACAGTAAATGCAGTTCTTCAGGGTTTTTATTTTTCCCCCTCAATAAAAAAATAAATAAATAAATCATTTGTGGTCTAAATCTTCCGAAAGAAAACCCAGCAACAACAGGTTTTCTGTTCAGTACTCTGCTCTGGCAAAAAATGTTTGGGGTAGAAGAAGTAAAGGAACAATCACAGATCATGTGACCTAGAGCAAGGCACCCCCACCCCCATTTCCCAGGTGTCCCTTGAGCGTGTTCTTATATGTTAACATAAGACTTTGTTAAAGAGGCAGAGCCAAATTATACCCGCAGTGTTTACGGTGACACATATAAATGGTCAGATGTTTTTTTTATTAATGTTGCTCTGAGGTTATGTCCATTTTGCATACTTACAGGAAGTTGTTATGTATGCTCCACCCAGTACAAACACACACATACACACATCTTAATTGGATGTGTCCTGATCCATGACTTTGCTCTCCGGGAATTTGTTCATGATCTCTATAAATTTCAGTCATTTTAGACTGATCAATTTCCTATTTTTCCAGCTGGGTTGGAGTCTTTAAGGTTAAGTTACAATTATAGCAGAAAAGTAGTATCTTCAGTGACTCATCCTGCAGGCCACCGTAAGTCTGGATGAGGTATATGGTCAGGATGCAGTGATATCAGAGTTCTTTATCCTTTTAAAGCTTTGGAAGTGGATGGGGCATATCAATCTATAACTGCACACCACATACCTCTAAATCCAACCAGGCAGTTATATTTAAGTGGGAAGTAACACTAACCTTTTCTTTTTTCCCTGGTATTTGTAACAAAATTGTCAGATTGCTTTTTGCTTAATGCTGCCTATTGTATATCTCAAAAGGCTCATTTGATTAGTAAGGAAATTGCAGATCAATTAATCTGGTTGATGATGAAAAAAAGTAAAAAGATATTTCTGGCCTCGAGAAGATGGCATAATCCATTGATTAGTTTTTTTCTATACAATTATCAACATCAATGCATTTTTAAGTTCCTTTCTCATTTCAGTGTCCTGCTGTCTACATGGTATGATTTGGCTCTGTATGGAAATCATTTTCCTTCTCGCTTTGTTGTTGTTTAAACATTTGATAGTATTACTTCTAATCTAGAAACATGTGAAACATTACAGCTTTCTAAAAAGCCTTTTCTTCTACTCCCTTGCTTAAATATTGTCAATGATTTTTCTGTGAAGTATGCAATTTCATTTTGCACGCATTAATGAATTATTTATGGTTTGCAAGAGCTGACACTGAGGACAAATTAAAATTACTTCTGTCTTCAGTCTTGATGGGTTGGCTTTTGTATACAAGCTTTTTATCAACAGGAGCGCTGCTGTCTTCAGAAGCCAGTGACCTTAGTTAGCTTTTTGAAAAAAAAAAAACAAAAAAAAAACACCTTGATCTTTCCTATTAAGCCACATTATTCTCCACTGAAATAATCAGCACTTAAAAATCATACCCCTAAGGCTTGACAACATGTCATTGTGCTGGGCATATGTTTATCATCGGTCAAATTTTGATTTTTACAGTGTCTCCCCTGCAGCATGCCACATTGCCTTGCCACCACCACACTAATAACAGTGTTTGTGCCGTGTTAGTTTACCTCCATGTGAAGACCATCCTCAGTGATCATTGCTGTCCAAGTGTATTCCTTCCTTATAAGGCTTCGCAATGCCAGTTTCCAAAGGTTGATTATTATGATATGTCGTGAAAGGCTTGAGGAGTTTTAGTTTAGTAGTCCATCACTCAGGGATCATACATAGCCACACTACAGTCTCCACATTATGACGAAAATCAAGCTGGTTGAGAGGATACAGCCACGGAGAGTGAAGGGATTCAGTAAGAGATTCTGACAGCGCTGCTCTGCTTTCCACTCCCTTCTCTCTGCTTTGCTTCTTTTTTCTGTCTGTCTGTCTGCCTCTGGTAGCCCTTCCTACTCATCCACAGCTCCCTCCCCCTCCTTCCCCGCTTCTATGAAACCGTCTCCACCTTCTTCACCACTCCTTTCTACACCTCTGTGACTGGCTAATTGGATTCACAAGGCAAATTTAACACTTTAATTCTTAAGTGTCTGCCTTTGATGGCTTCCTTAGTCTTAAAGCATTGCTTTTGGGGACATTGTTGTTCAGTCGAGTGGGACTGGAGACACACACCTCGGTTATTTGAGTTTCTCCCTTTTCCGCTTATGCATCACTTTGTATCTGTTTTCCCTCAGTAAAGGGCCCAGTGTGGAAGTTGTGGCTATCGTGGCATTGTCCTTCCCGTCAGGACTTTGGCCACTACTCCACTCTTAGTGTTTGAGTAGCACCTGTTGGGTCCTTAATTGTACCAACCTGGCTGTCATTAGAGCAGTGACAGTGCTTCCTTTATTTCCTGGTGAGCAAATCTACAAGGGAGCCGGTGAGTGGACAAATTAGGGTTACTTGCCATTGGCATGGCAACAACAGCACCGCAAGACTAAGCGAACACAGAGAGATCAGAATTCAAATCAGGTCTGTTGTCCTATGGGAGATACTCTATTTCCTGTTCCTCATTTTAATACATTATGGTGGTATCCAATATGTTGAAATGATACGTTTTCAGCCTAGAAATTAGTATCAGTAGAAAACCAATTACGATCCTTTTTTGGCTTGGCAGAACATATTTTTCATTAGAGTGTTTGTTGTGCTCGAAAAAAAGGAATTTGCGGTTCATCAACAGTGTGCTGGTTAATGGCTGGTTAATTGTTTTACAATTAGAGTGATAATCTCAGTCTTTATCTATCGATAACAACTTTGTGAAATCTAGTTGCCAGTTGTAAAACAAGTTGCTTTTAATCAGTTACTATGGGTAAGGTTTGGTGAGCTTGTGGGCCAGAAGCATGTATTGAAGGGTAGCAAAACCTAAAATATTTTTTGATTCCAACGCATAGTGTGGTGCCTTTACACCAAACACTATCCCTTCATGCCCCGAATAATCACTGCTACCCATTGTGACATTGCTGGGTGTGGAAATGCGTTTCCATCTTGCAGAAGAATTTTCAAATTAATTTTCCCTCGAGTGGATCCTTTAACCTCTTAGTTGCTCACTCACTCATCTGTTTATTCACGCGTGATCATTTGTAGTCCAGCTGTTTTATTGGCAAGTTCACCTCAGCAGGAGGGGAGTTATTCACCAGATACAAGTCGCAGCACAGAGTGTTAGAATTGGAGATGGAAACAACAGGGTGATTTTGTGGACAACGGACGGTTGCAAACATGATTATTGTGAAAGTCAGAGATAGAAGAAGCTCAAACACCAGGGGGAAAAAAACCAAAACTAAAAACAATGACAGAACATTGTGAGCCAGTATCTGGTTTCACATTCACCATTGCTGTTCACACAGCAGAAGTGCAACGTAAAAATATCTATAAATGCTTTATTCATGCATTAATATTGTATACTGATATCAGGGTCCTCTGCAGGTGAACCTGAAGACCGCTGCTCCTGTCTAGTCCCCAACTGTGTGATTTCAAGAAGAGGTGCATGAGATGAAAGTGCACAACTCTGTTTACTTGCGTATGTGTCTGTTTTGTAATTAAAACATTGTAATTGGAGCAACTAAAGGATAGATGTCACTGCAGTAAACGTTGAAACCTTGATGGCAGTCCAGCTCAATGCATGATCGTGAATTTATGGTGAAAGTAAAGGTCATTCTTGTGGTAAGAGGAAATAAAATTTGAGGAAATACCTTCACTGAAGAAAACGATATGGGTTCCATGATGCTCCAAAAACTATACTCCATTTTGAATTTAAATTTTGTAGTTTTAGAGATATTTTTATCTCTGTGTATTAGGTACAACTTCAATATTCACACAAATGGGAAAGTCATTAAAAATGTAAAGCTGAAGCAGGGAGGCCCGGACTTCCCTCTCCCCAGCCAAATGGTCCAGCTCTTCTGGGGGGACCCCAAGGTGCTCCCAGGCCAGCCGAGAGAAATAGTCTCTCCAGCGTGTCTTGGGTCTTCCCCTTTGCCTCCTCCCACATGATAATAATTAATTAATTACTAAACATTTCATTTAAGGTGCGTTATTAAAAACTGAAGGACACCGTACAGATATATACATATACACAGAATATGGGCCAAAGAAACAATTCATATGAAACAGTCAAAGTAACCCCTGATTGGTTGGTTTATTTATTGATTGTGTTTTCAGAATACCAAAGTTCATTTGGTTAAACTTTTAATTAATCAGCCAGAATGAAAGGAAAGGAGTTCTAGACAGTGGTGAGACCAGTGATGCTGTATGATTTGGAGACATTGACAATGACGAAAAGACAGGAGGCAGAGCTGGAGGACACAGGAATAAAGATGTTGAAGTTCTCTTTGGGAGTGACGAGGATGGATAGGATCAGAAATGAGACCATCAGAGGGACAGCATATGCTCGATGTTTTGGAGAGAAGGTCAGAGAAGCCAGAATGAGATGTTTGGGTCATGTACAGAGAAGGGGTTGTGATTATATTGGTAGACAGATGCTGGAATTGGAGATGCCCGGCAGGAGGTCCAGAGGAAGACCGAAAGGAATATTTATGGATGGACTGAAAGAGGATATGAAGTTAGTTGGTGTTAGAGAGGTGGATACACAGAATAGGCTTAGATTGAGAGGGGTGATTCGCCGTGGCAACCCCAGAAGGGAAAAGCTGAAAGGAAATGAAGAAGAAAACACAAACCTTGCAATGAAATGGGCAAATGAGAGAATATGACATGGTGTGTGTGCTCAGAATTTCATTCCATTCTCTCATTGTGACTTTCAAGGTGTCATTGTGACTTTCACCAAATGAGAGGGACCCTCTGACACCAGCTGATGTAGTCGAAGCAAAACGTGAAGTATGCATTGTGCATAAGACACTCAGGGTAAGCCCATGAACCCCGGAGTAGTAAAAGAAAAAACAAAGATGACCTTTTCTGTGGTCTTTGATTTGAATATCCGATAACATCAAGCATTCAAAAGAATGCATGTAAAAAACAGTTATAAATAATACATTTTTTGATTATTTTTGTAAAGGCTACTGATGGTATTCACATCTTTCGACAATAGGTTTCTATATTTACATTGTATTTTTATATTTTCACAATCATAGTTTTAGAGATGGATGCTTCAGAGACCAGAGACATATACTTGTCAGTCAAATTATGACTCCCATCAAAATTGATATGTAATTCTTCAAGAAATTCAGAAAGAAGAAGAAAGAGAAGCAAGAAAGAAAGATATTCACAATATCCAGTATGCTACTCCATATCTAATTATCTATCATGCATTGTTTACCGATATGATATGCATTCACTTTAGTTTGGCATGTTAGTGTTTATGGTAAAGATGTGTGTTGTGCTGTCCTGGTACCGTGTGTGGTTGTGCACTAAGGGTCATGGTCCGTAGAGGGACTTTATTCAATCCCACAACAAGGGATTACACCTAAAGTGCATAGTTTTCAGTAAGGTAGAGAGCAGCTATAATGCCTGTATTCATTCTAATACAACTATAGCTTATCTCTCAAAATGTAGATGATTCAAGTCTTCATGTGTCCTAAGCAATAATAGAGATGTCTGAGGAGGATAACGGAGGGAAGCAATGTCTTTATAATGTGAGCAGTATAGACCAAAGACAATTTTGATGAAATTGGATCTTATTAACGATCAAATTAACTTCTTGAAACAAGACCGAGGAATGCTGATCTTCAGCTTTTACATCAGGTACTTCATCTTTTAAATGCGTTTGCTATGGATGGAGAATTCATCAGGCAACATGCTCCTTTGATATTGTCTTGGCCTTCACTGCTTCATTATATAATTTTTTTTTTTTTAATTCCATTTCACGTGTAAGAAATGTTTTGTACCTGAGAAGCTTTTACCCCTTCATTGCATCTGTTTATTTTATTAAGTTGAGATTTATGTGGAATAATATTGAATTATTACAAATTTTTAGCAGGTATTGAATTCTGTAGATATTGAATACTGCTCTGCAAGATGTTCGCGGTCTACAGGCTAATACATAGAGGATATTGTCCTTTTTTATATATATTTATTTTTGTTTCATGTTAATTTCTGTTATGGCATCAGACAATTTAAATTAATGGTACCGGAGTTGGATAATCATTACAATTTGTTTTCCCTGGGCATGCAGTTAAAGAAAAGGAACACTCAAAACAACAAACCATGAAATTGCAAAAAACTTTTCAACACAATAAAGAAAGCTTGATCATTACAAGCAGTTCTTGTTTCCCAAATCATAGTCACCTTTATTTAGATTTTTTTTTTCATGACAGGACTTGAAAGGCATCAGAAACATTTCAGCACAGGGATCAGCCATAACATTATGATTTCTGTCCTGGAAAGCGAATAAGATTTAGAAGCTCCTTAAAGTTGTATATGTCAGTGGGTGGCTGGTTTAGAGAACATTTTGCACCAATTGACCATTTTGTCCTCAAATTTTGAAGGGTTTAAAACCAGTCAAAATATGTCTTACTTTAAAAAAGGTCTGGTTGTGATGACCTGATGACTGGGACATAATATCTACTCCTCAGCTCATGTGAGGCGAGCCCAACCTTCAGTGGTCTCTTACTACCAAAAGTGGTCAAAAAAGAAAATTGTTAAAACTGCACTAGGTTAAGGTTCAGAGATGTGCATTGGGATTGAAGGCTGGACCCTGCATTCTGCTCAAACAGATGATCTCTTTTTAAATTTACCCCCCAAAAAAATCCAATACTGGCTTTGGCAGAAGTAGGCCAGAACAAACAGTGCATTTGGATTTAGATGTTACTTAGAAGCATTCCACCTACCTAAGCGGGGGGGCTGCTCAGCAATTCTCAATTGGGGTCTTAATGAACTGCTATCAATGTGAACATATTATTAAATCTTTATTAGTTATTGTCATTAAATTAGAACAGCAGCTTAATTACTTCACATTTTGAAATGTTTGTCATTCTATGCATTGAAGAAAGCAAAATCATCTATTTGTTACTTTACTTTGTGTCAGTGTATATCTGGCATTACATACAGACGCATTAAATTCTGAAGAAATTTTCTTCTCATATTCATCTCAGGGAGGTGTTAATTGAACTAAGAAATATATAAAGAAACATATTTTAATTTTTTGTCATACAATACCCATTTTACCTAGTTACCTTTTACTCCGGAGAATTTGGTTGCTAAACCAATCACTCAATGGAGATTTAGACTCTCCGGATATAGTGCAATCATTTGAAATGTGTCACTCTGCACATAAATCCGATAAGGGATACTTGAATACAAAACAAATTTTTAGTATAAATTTTCTTTTGATGTGGAAAAGAAATTTCCTGAGTAATTTTAATTTTGACAGGGAGAAGAAATGATAAAAAGAAAATGAGATATAATCTTTTCTTTTGTTCCAAACCAATTTTATGTTTCAGCACTGCTTGAATCAGATTACAGAAAGTAGTAAAAACTTTTTATTGGGCCTCTAAGCAAATGCACACATAGTGTCCCATGATGGTTTACACTAGTCGTGACACACTGCAGTCTGACAGATACTCCTGTGCATCCTTACAAATGTTTTGTTTAAGAAGCTGCGAGAGCCATTCTTCTTGCTGAAAAACAAAACATCCTGCCAAAAATCTCTGTTCGGCAGAGTCTGCTTTTTGTTGCTTCACAGAATCAATTTAGTCCACTTATCCAGTGGATTATGGGCTCTTTGAAATGTTGAACAAGAAATAAAAACACAGATAGAGGTAAAAATCAGAATTCATAATTTTCATTTACGAGCACCATTTTGCAACCAGTTGTTATATAAGCTGTATGATTGAAGTGAATTTTGTACAGCTAACTGCATTAACAATTGAACTATTTTTTTTCTCTCTTTGACCACTGTCATCATTGGTATCTGAATAGAATAGAATATCTGTGTAATCATCCCAAAGTGGGGAAATTTCAATTTCACACACAGCAGAAATTGCATGGTGCAGTAGAGGTAGCTATTAGTAATGTGCAGTAGTAAGAGTTATTAGAAATATCAGAAGAAATCTAAAAATGAAAAATAAAAAAGAAAAAGAATATAACCAATATATAATCAGTACAGTAATCTGGACTGTAATGCTATTAATATTTCTCTGAATGCAGACTTTAGTCATGTTTCCCATGTAGTTGTGACATGAATCGCTATCATATTTATTTTTTGGGTAAAAACCCAACTCAGACCCCATTCATAATTGCACAGATATTCTTAACCCATTGTCTTGTTTGATGACTAATCTGGAAAGAAAAAAACAAGGTTACAGTAACAGGAAAAGAAATAAAGCCCCTTGCACCAGAAAAACCTTAGATGGGACTTGAGTCCAGTTTAAGCATCTACTGCAATTCCAGTCATAAAAAGGTATAAATTACAACAATGGGGTCCCCTATACAGATGTCAAAATCCAATATAAAAAGCACAATAAGCAGATTGAACAAAAGGTCTTACACCCCTAATTGACAAAACTGGTGAAAATTACTGATAACAAATAACTTGATACATTTCCACAAGGAGTTTGGCCAGTTTAGAGAATTGGAGAACTGAGTGAACCCCCCCTCAGTCCACTGTGCCGCCATCACCATGACTCTGGATATCAGAAACCTCCTGCTGCTGCATCTAATTACACTGGTTGAAGCAGCAGAAACATCCTTATCAGCATCCAGTCTCACATCACGAACATACTCAAACCATACGTGTACAATATGGTACAGATAAATAGATTAGGATTACGACCCAAGCTGGTACAGAATAAACCTTTAAGGCAAAAAACCCCCAAACTTTTGAAAAACTGCCCAAACTGTGGAATCGCTTACTTCTACTCTTACATATCTTAATTGTTTTGAATCAAACTTTATTCAGATGTCGGAGAAGTTAATGTATGTCATTTGCAGTGCTAAGTTCAAGTATGTAGAGTGGTCTTGTTGTAATGGTATTCAAATGGTAACGGGTTGGATTCGCTGCTTCTCCAGGGACAGAGACAAAGTGGGCTTGATAATGGTCTGGAGGCAGTGAACCACTAATTGCTTGTGTATGAATGTAAATTGGCACCTTGCTTCGCCCCCCTCCCCTCCCCCCGCTAAAAGTGTATTAATGATTGAATATGATAGTGCTGTGGATGCAGTCTGATCAGCCCGTAGACCAGAAAAGCACTGTCTTTAAATACAGTCCATTTGTCTCTTCAGTGCCTTGATGGATTTTCTGTACTATGACATTTTACCGTGTCATCAGTGAGTAGGAGAGCTAGATGAAAAATTGCATAAAGTGTGCATAATCCATTCAGTGCATACTCCTGCAGCTACTGACCATGTCTAGTTAATTCTTACAGTAGTTCTTTGAAGAAGAAGGTATTTCTCATTTTCCCAAATGTTTCCCAACTCTAATGTCAAGCTTTCCCGCTTTCCTTTGATTTAATTTTAATATCTCATCACTGCAGAATTAGAATGAATGCTTTTTCTGATCAGTGATCGGTTTGTTTGACAACCACTCTGCAATTAGTAACTTAGATCCACGGTATTCCAAGGTGTTTGAAAAGCAAAGTAGATTAAGTAGATTGGGTTCTCCGGTTTCCTCCCACAGTCGAAAAACATGCAGCAGATTAATTGGAGAGTGAGTGAGTGAGTGAGTGAGTGAGTGAGTGAGTGAGTGAGTGAGTGAGTGAGTGAGTGAGTGAATGCTATATATGTGGCCCTGCGATTGACCGGCGACCAGTCCAGGGTGTATCCCGCCTCTTGCCCGATGATAGCTGGGATAGGCTCCAGCATCCCCTGCGAAAATGAGCAGCAGCAGACAATAGATGCGGCAGACAATAGATGGATGGACTAATTAACAGTTGTGCAAACATTTAGCTGATTAAGCTGTATAGGAAACAAAGAGTAGTAGCAGAAAATTGAAATATGGAAACCTGAGGGTATAGTTGAACCTTTCATCGAGTAACTGCCCCTTAAGAAACAAATATTAAAGTTTCAAACACTTGTATGCAAAACAATGACTAATTTTGACAAGATGCAAATAAATTGAACATGTAAACTAAGCAGAAACAAAACAACACATTGCATTTGCATTTTTCCCTTAAATTGAAAAAGTTTAGAAGAAGAAGTAGTAGAGGATATACCTTTATTGTCACATTCAATTATACATAGAGCACAACATCAGTGAAATTTGACCACTACATTTAACCCATCATGGATGAACCATGAGCAGAAGGCAGCTAAGGAGCAGCGCCTGGGGAGCAGTCAGGGGTTCAGTGTCTTGCTCAACAACACTTCAATTTGCTAGGAGGAGCACGGGAATCAAACCAGGAATGTACGGTTCCAAGGAGGACCGCTCGGAGCCCCACCGCCACCCTGTAATGTAAAGAATAGAAAGGCCCATTTAGAAATTCTTAGCTCTAGACATATAAACTTCATAAAACTTCAGAACTTAATTTGCTTGATAGACTCAAGCCCATCTAAAAATTGTTAGAAGGAAATGGCAGCAAGTGTACATTTCAGCTTTGCCCTGCCAAGCAGGTCACAACCAGTTCTCTGATAGGAGTTGGTTTGAGTAGGACAACCAGCAAGTAGCTACGGGGGGGGGAAATAAAATCACATATAAACACAAGATTCCTGCTGCCGCCATTGTGTGTTGACAGCCTAAATGATTTGTTTACCTTTAAAGATAAACAAAAAAGTTCTAAAAGCTTTCATGTCATTGTTGGATTACTGTTGGCATTTGCTAGCAGCATGTTTAAATTTTCATTGCAGAATACATTTTGTTGTCCTTATGTTCTGTTTTCTTTTTTCCACTATCCATATTTCATTGGTCACTTTGTACTTTTTGTTTTTGCTTTTTCTTTTTATTTATTCTGATTGGTTGTAGCTCAAGCCAACTGCATCCACACCATTCTTTGGCCTTTGTAGGTTTTTTTTGATGGTGGAATGCTAGTGTGAAGTCACATTTATGATCGAGTCTTGAGATGACTGACTTCTTATGTTTCTTATGTATGAACTGTCATGCTCATACAAATTTATAAACTGCTGAGCTGGTTGTTTATTCCTTGCTGACAAAAAGCTTGTCATACCATTCTGTCACTAACAGAAGCACAGTAATGAATGCGACAACATTTGGTTTTAGTGGTTGGGCAATTAATCAGATTGGCTGATTAGTCCCCACTGATGGGACAGTATAATTGGAACTATGGATATGCGACTTCATGATTTGAGACAAGTTTATCACAGATGTGTTAATTTGTTGAAGGTGATCTCACGTTACATAATTAATATTAGCATTGTAAACAACTGCTTTTGCTGTAAAAAAAAATGAGTTTACTGCTTATAGTTTATTAAGAATGGAAAGAACTGAGAGCTGTAGTCCTGCCTGGTAGCACAAATATTTAACACGCAGCGTAACATTTTACAATGATGCTTAGAAGCTACATTCAGGTTCAAATCTGAACTCTTTTCAGTTTATTGTCTCCAACAAAAATGACTGTTCGTTATCTGCCATTCTCTGTTCCCTCAGTTGACATAGGCAAATCCAGACCGGATGTGTGCCTTGTCCTAACTTTTTCTTACATTCTGGTTTAGCACTGGCCCCCGCATGGCTTCATATCCCACGTCTTGCAAAAGGGAAGGCGTTTCTCATTTCCTATGCATCTGTTTTAAGTTGTGATTATTGATCCACTCAATTTTTGTATAGTATCTAACAAAGTAAATAGTTAAGACCACTTTTTTGTTTAACTTCAGTTAAACTTTTGGCCATTAATAATCGATGGTTGGTGTTTCTGACCCGGTGACAGCAACTTTCACACAATGTAGCATGATGATATACAACGGATTCAGGATCTGTCAGGGGTGCTATTTTAAATACCCCCCCTTTGTTATGCCATTGTGTCTAAAATCCTGTCCACTCTCTCTCATTTGAGAAAATAAAACAGCTTTTGTCAAACTTACATTGTGCACATATTGCCAGCCAAATCCTGAAGATTATCCATGTCAAACACAGTTCAATGGAAATTCCGCTGATCCCATGTGAAAATGGAGGAGAGCTTGAGTTCTTTTAAATCAAAAGACATTCTTTAACTGTAGCACACATGATTTGAAATTTTATTTCTAACTGCTCAAATAAAACCTTGGTGCAGTCAAGAATATTATATTAGATTTATCATGATGACTTTGCGAGGTGCAGTAAAACAGAAGTGACTACAAAATATAAATGATGATATAAGATGGAGAGAAAACCAAAGCACAGTATGCAAGATAAGGATAAGGAAAAGGAAATCAAAGAATGCCAAGATCTATGAAGGGAAATATAAAAAGGAGAGGTCATGTTAGAGCATTAGTTAGGAGATTTGGATTGGATTTAAAAGGGGTAAAAAAAGGAGAAGAAAACGCCCTAGATTCCAACATAATACTAAAATTACAAATACGACTAAAGTAATCTTAAATTGTCAGTCCCCTTTTAGAATTTCTTTCTTTTTTTTCCTTAACACTTCTCAGGGATTCTGTAAATTCCTCACTCCTGAATTTTTGAGATGGGGAAATATGTAAGAATGAAGTGACATGTAATATTCACCTGGATAGTTCACTTCTGGGCTGTTTTGCTCCTTTATCACTTGTCTCAGCACATGCTTGACTTTATTAAATCTGAGCCCATGGACCACAATTTTGTGTTGTGTGTTTTGCAGAGAAGAACTTTTTTCAGATCTTGGCAATTTAAAAGTACAGATACTAGATAGATCATTTCCATCTCTATGGGAGATAAGACTTGGTTCAGGACAAGCCTGATATACTCCTTCAACCACTGCACACTTAGTCATTTAAGGACCCTTAAGGCGCCCCCCCACCAATACAGCTATTCCATTATTTTTTTACTTATTATACCAACTTCACTTGGGTCAAGCCAGTGATTAAAGACTTTAATTTTTAAAGTTTTTTTTTTAGTTGAAACTTAATGTAGAAAATCTGAAAGGGTCTAAAAGCTTTTTTTTTTTTTTTTGTATGTACATAATTTCCCATAATAGGAGTCCTCCCTGCTACCTTTCTACACCAAGAAGCCAGTTTGCGAATTATCTCCATCACCAAGGTGATGCTGAAGGGGAATACAGGCCACCATGCTACTGCTTGATAAGCAAAGCCCAGACATGAGAAATTCCAGCACTGCAAAATGTATTTCTATGCATGAGTAATGTCATTGATTGGTAACAGCTAACTCTTTGTCCTAAAAAGATGAACTGAATGAATTCCCACTACGAAGTGCACATCTGTGCTTGAGTACAACTTCTCCCCCTGGGAGGCAGCACAAAATATCCACTGGCCTGTTTAGTGCGTGTGCGTGTGCGCATGTGCAGCTTCAAGCAAGTCATATCTGACTAACCTCTGAGCATATTATGTCACAAGTAAGAAAAGACCAACCTCTTTCTCTTTCCGTATTTCTCACATCCACACAAAAACAAGGGCTCAGCTGTTCGGTTGCAGTCCATGTTAGGCTGTGCACTTGGGTTGAGGCTTCGAGCGGATTGCTTCTGAATTGAATGTGGCTCCTGTCCAATTCCCTCTCTGTGCCTCAGCCAGCCACCTGCTTGATAATATTCTCCATCGCTCTCACTCTTTCTCGCTCTCTCTCTCTGTTTGGGAAGAAGAGCAAATAAGCCCTAGACAAACGGCACATCTGAAATGGTTTATTTTTCCCCACTCCTCACACCCCTCCACCTCCGCTCCATACCTTTTTTCCCCCGCTGGTTTATTACAGCCTAGAAAGAAATGCTAATGTTCAGGGAGGGTGAGAGTTGAGAGTTTTGGTGATGACATGAAATGAGGGAATCTTGGACTTTGGCAAATTATACATTATATAGATAACTACAACTGTAACCTGTTGGGACTAACATGTTGTTAACTTTTCTGGAGCCCGGGCAAAATTATCTTTAGAGCAAAAAAAATAAGTAATAGAAATTAGTAGGTTTTGCAGGATCCAAGTTTTGTTGGAATAACTAACTTGTAAATTAAATTTTCTCTGAATATAGCCCGGTGGTTATAGCGTCCGCTTCTCTTCAACAAAGCTCCTTGTCTGATTCTGGCCCTCTAAGCATGAAATCCACATTTTTCCTGTGCTTTTGTGCGTTCTCTCCTGGGTATCCATCTTCCTCTTACATTCCACAAACATGAGGAAGGTTAATTGAAAGATCTAAATTTTCAGTTGGAGTAAATGCAATGTAAGTGTTTGTTTGTCTCTGTATGTGGCCCTGTGATAGACTGGTGACATGTCCAGGTTAAACACTGCCTCTGGTCAAATATCCCCATCCCTATTGCAGCCCTGTGAACGAGATAAGTGACATAGATAATGAATAGATTGTCACAATCATTACTGAGGAAATGTTTTTTTTTATTTTTATAAAACAATTTTTTATTTATTTATTTAATACCTTTATTGTCATATTCAGTTTTACATACAGCACACCATCAGCGAAACTTGAGCACTGCAATTAACTCATCATGGATGAACCATGAGCAGAAGGTAACTAATGCTCCAGAGGAGTTGCTCATTAACAGGGTTCAGTGTCTTGCTCAACAGCACTTCAACAGGCTAGTAGGAGCATGGGAATCGAATGTCTGGTTCCAAGGACAACCAGTCTAACCCCCTGAATCATGCCGAAATACAGTATTACCACTGTAATTCCACACTGTTCCACCGTATAACAGCATTATTTTTTAGATGGCTCATGTCTATGGCAATGGATATAAGCTGTGTCAAGATCAAGACAAAACTGTATTGAGATCATGAAAAAGACCAAGACTATGAGAAAGCGAGATAAAGTCAAGATCAAGTTCCATGCAGCATTACACAGTTAAGATGGAGTGTGTCCAGAGCCTCTTCAAACTGCTCTAAAGGAACTGCATATTATGATATTTAAGGACCAAGGCACTCTACTTTTTTCATTATATGTAAAACTAAGTCTATATTCATGAACCATGAGAAAGCTTTCACAGAGGTGAATTTTGTGTGTGAGAATGATCCCCTTTTTTTTTTTTTTTTTTTATAGCTCTGAAAACATTCACCAAAAAAGCTAAGATGTATCAGCATCCTGTGGTTTAGCAACCCAAGTTTATTGTTGTGTTTCTCCCCTTTCCAGCCCGCTCCTCTCTCTCCTTGACCAAAAGAAATTCCTCTACTAATTAGAAAAGCTAATTTGGTGCTTGCGCATCCCTCAATGCACTTATTGTAATGAGCTGTTTTCTTTTCCATAGCTTAGAATTCACTTTTAGTGATTGAGCTAACCCAACTTTAAAGTGACACACCCAAATCATAAAATGAACAGCAGCAATCGAGATAATAATTTCTCTGTTGCTGACATTAAAATCATCAGTTTTGACATGGCTTTACATCAGATCCATTGTCATTTTACCCACAAAACAGAATCAGTTTTAAAGCAAGTCAATAGTCCTCTCTATTATATATAAACAGCCTTTAAAGAGCAGGTGGGTGGATAAACAAGGCAGCGAAAGGAGAATGGAAATGTTTAAAACCTGTCAGAAGTGCTATGTGCCTCTTTGAAACAAGTGTTGCTGACAAATCTGTCAAGTTGACTCGTCCCGCTGTCATCTTTCTAGCCCGCTAGATGGAAAGTAATCAGAACCACTGTGATAATGCTGTCACCAGGGAGACATGTCGATGAAGTTTCAGGCATGCTGAGATGAAAATGCAATAAGTTGCTTGAGCATTTGCACAAGGGCTTTCCGTCAACAAACAAACAGTCATTCTCATACACATGGAGGTTTGCGAATGAGTGCACGTGCGTGCACCCCCCACAACTCATGTAATTCAAGATACCACTTCCACAAGTTCCTATATTTGTAGATTTTGAATATAAACTGGGGGATAAATGAAGTTTCTGATTAATTGGTTGCTGTTTTCTTACAAAACTTGCACCCCAAACAAAATAGATATACACTCAAACACCATACGTTGTCTCCTGTCCCTCCTACCATGTAATTCATTTAAAATGCAAATCTTATGTTTTTAATTATATGCAAATGAAATCCAACTAAATTTGGAAGTTAATACAACTGAAGTGCAAATGTCTGTGGATGATTCTTCACAAAGCAAGCATTTACTGTTTTGGTTTGTTTTATTTTTTGAGAAGATACAATTTTTGATTATTTCAAAAAAGAGACCAATGAGATTTTGATAATTTTTCACATGAAAAATTGAGGCTGTCAAGAATGACAAACTTCTCAATTGATGAGACATGAAGATCTATTGACTGGATTTTGGTAGTGAAATGTGTTTTTGGCCGTAAACTCATAATTGACCACTTAAAATTGACAATTCTTTACAAATGAAATGATTCAGGTCAACATAAGTGTGACATGTAATTTTTTTCCAAAGTCTGGCAGTGATAAATTGGCCATCCAATTACATTATAATGTAGAATTCATGGCTTTTATTTAACTTTGAATTCTTTATTTAAATGAAAAAAAAAAACTCATGTCCTTTAAACCCTTCTCTTCATAAACAGATTTACAAGTCTAACAGTTAGGATGTAAATGTTTAAATTAAAAATTTAGTACTCTGTGTTATAGTGCTAACTGGTGTCTTTGTTTGCTTTGGCTACAGATTATCTGTCACAAGGTGTTGATTTGAGCGGCATCGATGTGATTGAGAACGACTTGCTGTTCATTGGCAGAGCTAGGCTGGAGGTGGAGAATCAGGCCAAAAGACTCCTAGAGCAGGGCACTGAGATCCAGGTATGTATACAAATATATAGAATACACGAACACACATATACACACATCACACAGTAGGGGCTGACTGTTGAATTTTTGGGGAAAAAAAATTACCATCGGGATTTTCAGAATCCTTTCTTTATTGTACTATGATATGCTCTCAGGTCTGGAAAATCATATGCTAGCAACATTACCCTTTCTTTTGGCAACTAGTTTGAGAGTAGCTTAATTATTTTATGATTTCATTTTATAATTTTTTTGGGCAATAGTACAAAACATTTAGCTAATTGGTAGTTTCTTTTGATATGATTTCTGCTGATCTTTTATAACGTATTGCAGGTTTTTTCGTCATTCTTGGTTGATTGTACTCAAGGTTTATTATTATTAAAGGTTACTGGCAAGTCACTACACTTCTTTGGAGGAGGGATGTGCAAATTAGTAAATAGAAAATATGAATGAAGTAAATATGAATGAAAATTTTCCAGTACAGATTGTGTGACAATTGATCATTTACTATTGCTAATATTCGTCCATCTATTGACAACATACAATAACATGGCCATTTAGAAAGCATGGCCTAGTATACATACTGTTAGCGCAAAACCTCTCCAAGGGCTACTGTAAACTCAATGGCAAACATAATCTAAATAGCCAATATCTTTGTTTGTGATTTGAATTGTAGAGGTCCTTTGTCACACAGTGAGTAACGTCGCCTTTAGGGCAAACAGTTTCCAGGCTCAAATGTCTTTACATCCTGTTTATTTCAGATCCTTATCTCAAAGCACTACCCTGCTGTGACCCACATTTGCTAATCAACAGAAAGGCAGCATGAAATGATGCTGTAGTCAATGGGGCCCAATGGCACAACCCAAACAGATGGTTCGCACCCAATGATTTTTTCCAGATACGTAAATTAAACTACCAAAAGGCATTGCTTTCTCATTGTTGAGGTGGCCCAATCATGTTGATGTGTAACGCAATATCATGTCATTCATGAGGCACTACATTAAGGCATAATATCAAGTATGAGGTATAGCCTATACCTCATACTTGATCTAGCATCAAAGGTTATTAGATTCATGTGGCAAAGTATAGCTTTCATAAACTTATAAGATCGATAAAATCTCACAGTCTGTGAGAAGGAGGCTTTGAGGACTCTGTATGTAGAGTCGCTCTCACATTCCATTTGTAAGCAGTGTGTCTACTTTGTCCACAAGTGGCAGTTGTCTTCAAGAGCACCTGTATCCACGGCCACCCGTCCTGCTTTGTCACAGCAAAAGTCACAGCCGAGAAGTGTTAAAAGCACAGCGCACCACCACACGCACACACATACTCTGCCAGCTGTCGCACTCACACTGCACAGGAATTGGGGATCCTCTGAGAACAATGACATCCTTACATACTGCTTCTAGTTCTACTGGCATTGCCTTTACCTTTAGTTTTTGTAAAAGGCATAAAGTGTAACACTTAACTTCTTAACTTCTTGTCCAGTTCATTAACATCTATGAAGGTGTGTGTACTTACAGAATTGTCCTTATTACAATTTACATGTTATATTCATCTGACTAATATTTCAAAACCAACTATTTTGTCAACAAACTGTTGCTTTGTTATCTGGCTCCAGTCTAGTTCAGTGGCTGATCCAGTTTCTGATATATTACATAAAAACTCTTAATTATATGCAAATTCAAATTATCGTGGAAAAGCGATAGGATAACAGCCACCCACCTTGCTCTATGTCTCTGTAGCACCGAAACTGCATTTTCACATCAATCGCCAGTTTCAAACTTGTTCAGACAAGAGCATATGTCCCTCCACCTTCATTAGGTTAGCAGCCGTCAGGATAAAGTTCAGATCATGTTGTTTGTACCCATCCATTCCACTATATTCTATTCCCTAAAGAATACCATCTACGAGTCTGTCGTAGTGTTGTTGAGCAAGACACTTAACCCCTAACTGCAAATGAATAATTTCTGAAAATAATTTCTCACAAGGTATTCACAAAACATTCAAAATTACTAAAAATAACCCCAGCTTTTATGCTGTAAACATACTTCATTTAGTATTATAGTGTCTATATGGTTACACGTCTAAAGTTAGCTTCAATAACCAGATTAAAATCGGAATACTCCACTTGTTTATTTTATTCTATTCTATTGTTTCAATTTAAGCATGGTTGTCTTCCAGAAGAACCTCATTCTGATTTAGGGTGCTAGAAATGACTCTTTACATGGCAAAGTCATATTCAGAGTGTTGTTCTTAGCCCCCTGCTCATAAGTTATTACAGTTCATATAAATATTGTCAGTGATTGCAAGTCACACTCATGCTTCAATATGGAGATTCTGTTTGCACCTGTATCCAAAAATAGTTAACTCAGCTAAATGGTCACAGACTGGAGCTGTCTGTTTAGGGATAATAAAAATGAACCAGGGAAATCCTGTCTATTCTTAGTGTCCTGGTCTCTTCCAGTCTTTAATACAAGCCTCCACTGAGTTTCTGTTGATACTCTTTCTCTTCATGTGAACTCAAAACCTCTACATTTCTTTTTGTCTTGAATTTGAAATTACTAACGGTCTGTAGGTTTATTTTTTTCATTTTTTGTATTTCAGTGCTATCAGTAATCCCTAACACAGTCTGACAGATATTTCACATTAAAAGTGTCTCAGTGGCTCACAAGCCATAATCCTTCTCGTCCCCTGGCTGCTGAAAGCTCTCAGTGTTTATTATCCTACTTGAACTAGCCGACAGTTTTCCTTCAGATGTGTTATGTCAGTCATTTTTTAAAAATCTATTTTCAATACAGGTTTAGAAACAGTCTTGCTCATTAGACGTGAATTCTGATATCAAACTATATATACATACACACACACACACACACACACACACACACACACACATGTATGTATATATATGTATATATGTATATGTGTGTATATATATATGTATGTATGGATATGTGTGTATATATATATATATGTATGTATGTGTGTATGTATGTATATATGTATGTATATGTACATATATGTGTATATGTATATATGTGTGTGTGTGTGTGTGTGTGTGTGTTCTTTCAAAAACCTGGACAAAAACCTGATATATTGTTCCACCAGTTTTGTCAGTAAGTTTTATATTTCAAGATTTTATACATAAGTACATATGAAATACATATAAAATATTGAATTTATTTATATATGCAGTGAATTTACCCTGACAGTTAATGAGAGGAGAAGAAGATCATAAATAGCTTTATAGTTGGGTATATGTTTCACATACTGGATTTAAAATATTGGTAAAAATAAGTAAAGGAAAAGTGAAATTGCTAATCTTCACAATTTCTGCTAGGAAAAGCTGCCAGGTGAATACTTCTAGGTTTCACTTGGAAGTACTGTGTAGTGACATTAAGAAGTGTACAAGCGACATGACGACCGAATGGCAGTCAGCACTGCTGACTTTAGCCTGGCTATGAAATGCCGGTGAAGTGCGACATTTTCTGCAAGTCCTATTAATGAACCTGGCTAGATGGATTTTCCCCCTTTTCATCTCAAGCTGCTGAACATCACTTCAAGTGAAATTCCAGTTACCTCTCATGTATTTAATTTCCTCTCAGGTCAGAGAAATGTTTTGTTTTAGTTTTTTTTTTTCTCTCCTAAAGAAATAGATATTTTATTCGCAAGGTGTTGCTTGAGTAAAGTAGGACAAGAGTGAAAAGAGATGAGCACCGTGTGTATGTATGAGCAAGCTTGCGTGCATGTGTGTTCACCCGTGTGTGTTTGCGCACACGCGTGTTAGTGTATGTGTGAGTGCGTGTGTGTGCACGTGCTGTCCAATAACAAATGTGAGAAGAGGGAGCACGTGTGAGATCTGCTAACCTTCATCTGCCCCAGAAAGCCTTGTACTCCAGGGGACAGTGTCCCATTAAAAAAAAAGTGTGTTTCTTTCTTGTGTCTGTGTGTGAAAGACAATCTGTTCAGTGTCTACGATGACATGTTGCCAGTGCCACGGAGGCTGTCCTGGCTTCATTCCTGTTTGTGGGTATGTGGCACAGCCGTAATGTGTGCTATTGTTTTTCTAACAGCGGTGCAGAGATGTTGAAATATAGATCATCCATGGTGGTAGTACCCTACACTCTACAATCAGAGGCAAAACAAACCTTACTGACCCTAACCCTTACGCTTACCATGTCTGGATTGTGCAGCAATAAATGTCTCTGGATTTGTTAATGTTTATTTGCGTGCCCATAAAGCACAATCCACATTGGAGCCCACAAAACTGGGGCTTATTTCACTTTTTTATCCTGTAGTAATCTCTAAATTGTTCTTTTCAGATAACACATGACACAGTAACTGGGCAGAAAACAGTGATGCAATATTTCTGTGAACATCTGTCAGACTTGCAAAAATGCAAATGGGGTTGAAGGTAGCAATAGGATATATAGAAGTGTACCTTTTTGCTAGCAGCTTGTTTGCACACTTGTCTTGTTTTTACATACTTATAAACCAACAGCCATTGGTTTAAACCAGGGGTGGGCAATTAATTTTTACAGGGGGACGTATGAGAAACCTGATCTGTGGTGGAGGGCTGAAACCAACAATTACAGGAAAGCAACATTACATTAGCAGAATAAAATATTATATCATTCATGTAATGATTGACCTCACATGGGCCAGACCGGGATGCCCAAAGGGCCACATGTGATCCCTGGGCCGTTAAATGCCCAGGTCTGGTTTAAACCAATGACTGTGAAAAAAAATCATCAAGCCTTCACTGTTGCCAGAGGGTTGCACCCCTATGCTCTTTGCATCCACCTGCCTTTGTGTTACTTTTCAGCCTTACTTGGACAATTCAAAGTCTCCAAGTATGCACTAATGCTTGAAAATTGTGTGAAGTCATTCATTAGTCATATCAATAGAGGTTGCCCACGTTTCCAATATAAATAGTCTCTGATCTGGGAGAGAGAAACTGTTGCACATTCAGTGTCTTCCCAGGGCCAGGGTGAATTGAGAGGTGAAGCTGACTGCATTTATTGCCCCGACTCTGAAGTCCTACAGTTGAGGGGAGACACTGCGTCTTATTCAGTTTTAAGACTGACGTAATATTTTATTTGCTCTATCTTCTGCAGAGCAGTATTTTGCGCATTCCATGTTGCCTCTGTCTGATCTTCTTTGAAAGTTAAGTTATATTATTTTGGTCTACTGCAACTTCGTAGCCAAATCAGCTAACACTGAAGTAAATTAACAATAAGCTGCCATAAGCTGACAATCTCAGCAAATTCAAGTGTACCAAATTCAAAATCGCACAGTCAGATACTTTTCAGTCGTATGTCATTGACACAACAAACGTCATGGTATTTGTTTCTTACACTAGTTTTAGTATCATTGTGTGCCATTCATCCATCCATCTTCTGCTGCTTAAACATAGTCAGGTCACGGGGGCAGCAGCCAGAGCACAGAGGCCCAGACTTCCCTCTCCCCGTTACATGGTCCAGCTCTTCTGGAGGGATCCCAAGGCTCTCCCTGGCCAGCCTGAAGACATAGTCTCTCCAGCATGTCCTGGGTCTTCCCCGTGGCCTCCTCCTAGATGGGCATGCCCAGAATACCTCCCCCGGGAGGTGTCCAGGAGGCATCCTGACCAGATGCCTGAGCCACCTCATCTGACTCCTCTCTATGTGAAGGTGCAGCGACTCTACTCAGCGCTCCTCCGGGATAACCGAACTTCTTACCCCATCTCTAAGGGAGATGCAGAGAAAGATGCAGCCACCCCGCGGAGAAAACAAATTTCGACTGCTTGTATACGGGATCTGGTTCTTTGGGTCACTACCCACAACTCATGACCGTTGGTGTGGGTAGAAATGTAGATCGACCTGTACATTGTGACCTTTGCCTTCTGGCTCAGCTCCTTCTTCACCATGACAGACTGGTACAGAGTCCGCATCATTGAAGACGCTGCACCGATCTGCCAGTTGATCGACCAGTCCATACTTTCCTCTCTCGTGAACGAGACACCGAGATACTTAAACTCCTCCACTTGGGGCAGGACCGCTTCCCCGACCCGGAGTGGGCACTCAACACGTTTCCGGTTGAACACCATGGTATCGGATTTGGAGGTGCTGATCCTCATCCCAGCTGCTTCACATTTGGCTGCGAACTGCTCCAGTGAGAGCTGAAGATCATGTACTGATGAAGCCAACAGAACCATATCGTCTGCAAAAAGCAGAGACTTGATCCTGTGGCCACCAAACTCGATCCCCCGACACCCTGGCTGTGCCTAGCAATTCTGTCCATAAAAGTTATGACCAGATTTGGTGACAAAGGGCAGCCCTGGTGGAGTCCAACTCTCACCAGAAACGGGTCCGACATAACTGGCAATGCAGACCAAGCTCCAACACCAGGTTATACAGGAACCGAACAGATCGTATAACGGGAGTCGATGCCCCATATTCCCGGAGCACCCCCCACAGGATTGCCCGGGGGACACGGTCGAATGCCTTCTCCAGATCCACAGAACACATTTGGACTGGTTGGGCAAACTCCCATGCCCCCTGGAGAACCCTGCTGAGGGTATAGAGCTGGTCCACTGTTCCACGACCAGGACGAAAACAACACTGCTCCTCCTGAATCCAAGGTTCAACGACCCGGTGGACCCGCCTCTCCAGCACCCCTGAATAGACCTTACCAGGGAAGCTGAGGAGTGTGATCCCCCCCTGGAGTTGGAGCACAGTCTCCGATCACCACCCTGGTCTGCCAGTCCAGCTCACTGTCCCCGACATCCATGCAATGCTGTAGAAGCATGTCAGCCAGGACAGCCCTACAACATCCAGAGCCTTTAGGAACCCAGGGCGGACCTCATCCACCCCCAGGGCCCCGCTACTGAAGAGCTTTTTGACTGCCTCAGTACCTTCAGCCCCAGAAATAGGTGAGTCAACTTCAGGGTCCCCTGGCTCTGCTCCCTCACTGGAGGGCGGTTCAACGGGAATGAGGAGGTCTGGGAAGTATTCCTTCCTCCTATCCACAAGTTCTCGAGTTCAGGTCAGCAGCACCCCACTCCCACTGTACATCTGTCCCTGTCAGCTGCCTCTGAAGCCCTACAGGCCAGAAAGCCCCAATAGGACTTCTTCAGTTTGACAGCATTTGCAACAAACCGGAACTGATGGGCGCCAACTGCCTAATGGCTGCAGTTCCCATCTCCCACTTTGAAAATGGAAGAACGGAACATAGCCCATTTGGACTCAATGTCTCCTGCTTCCCTCGGGACGTGGTTGTAGCTCTGTCTTAGTTGCGAGATGAAACTCCTTCTGACAGGGGACTCTGCCAGACATTCCCAGGAGACCCTCACGTTACATTTGGGTCTGCTAGGTCTAACCGGCATCCTCCCAGACCATTGAAGCCAGCGCAACACCAGGTGGTGATCAGTTGACCGCTCCGCCCCTCTCTTTAACCGAGTGTCCAGGATATACGGCCGCAAGTCCGATGACACGACAACAAGGTCGGTCAAAGAACTGCGGCCTAAGGTGCGTTGGCCCATGGTGTTTGTTATGGACAATCCTGAATGAGCAGAGAAGTCCAATAACAAAACACCACTCATGTCATGTAATAACTGGTGACCTGTTACACCACCGTATCCACAAACACAGGTTTATTTTCCAGCTCTGTACTTCTCATTGATTTTATCATCTGATTCTAAATGTTCTCTCAAGGTGCATGTCCTTTTGGCTCAGCACACAAGCTTCATACATACACTGTGCTCTTCAGCATTATTGTCAGCATGCTCCTACCAGAACTACCACAGCATTCACACAGAGCATGTGTCCTCTCCAGTAGTTCAACATAAATCCCTGAGGGAGGAGAGAGAACATGAGACAGATATAGAAGTGCTGCCTGTAAAGGTATGAGGATGGTTTAACAATGTTCATAACACAAATGACAAGGACATTTTTTTTTTTAACCATCTAACCTTTAGAACAGATGGTATTTATGTAATAAGAATTGTTTAGTTCAATATTTTTGTAACATGCGTTGTTACTTAAAACTCTGTTTTTCTTAGGCCTTACACTTTGATGGCTTGAATGGCATTATAAAGAGACAATAAGGATTACCACATGATTTTAAAATGGATGCAACACAAAGCAGTGAAAATCAAAGTGCTGTATTTTCACAGAGCCTGAGAATAATACACCACTGTGAACATGTACACCGTACTAAATCGTGATGTAAAGTAATTACCGCCAACCTGGCTGTTACTGATAGTGATTTTATTTCAGATTATTCATACCACTTTCTAGAGTAAATTGCATTCAGAAATCTTATCAAAGATACAATGGGCAAAAAATGGATTTTACAAACATTAATATATACTGTACATTAGTAGGTCTATCTATCTGTCTGCCTGTCTGTGTAAAACATTAATAGCAACTGAACCTAACTTTTTGTTTTCCTTATTTTTCTTCATTCTGAGTGATTTTAACATTGGTGTGGTATCTTTCTTTGAGAATTTGATTAGACATTTCCTTGATCAGGTAATTGTCCCAAGTCTGCATGACATTCCCTTATCGATGACCACAGTTTTGAATCCCAGTAGTATTAAATTGTTTCAATAGAGTACCAGCTATTAAGCTCCCTTAGTCATTTTTTGACAAGTGTTACGAGACTGGCTGACAGTGATGGGTGTCAAAGTTGACCAAATAAAAGAAGATTCAAAATATACGGCTTGTTTTCAAGAAAAACGCCTTTTCCAAGAGAACTGAGTATACGCATTAGTTTTACTTTGTATTGTTTACAACCAAATTCACTGCAAGAATCAAAGTTTAGCCACATATCGATATTCTATTTTAGCAGCCTAGCTGTAATCATCAGGCTTAAAACAAAATAAAGTGTATGTCCAATTGGACTTTTTCATTTGAATTCAATTCATGTCTGATTGATGTTGTTATTCTCCGCATAGAAGCCTATGACATCGTTTGGGTTTGTCTATCCAATGAAGTTCTAAATCACCTAAAGATCTGGCAAACAGCTTTTTTTCCCAGTTAAGTGCTTTCAAAAAGTTTTTTTTAAATGTATTTTACTGGCTGAAGGTATTCATATTTATATTTTTCATAGTTATTTTCATAGAAAAAGTGTAATTGATTTTTATTTTTTTTTTAATTCAAAAAAACTTTCATTTATCATCGTAATATCAATTATCACTCATACCTATTTCCTCGTTAGAAGTCCAGATGACATTGTGGTTGAAATGGAGCACCATAGGAAAAAATTCCCTGCTTTGGGACTTTGGGATGAATAAAGGCATATTGTATTCTATTCTGAAAGACGAGTGTTAATGTCCTCAGTCTTATTTCTTAAATTAACCACAATTTGTTTTTCTTCAAATTTGGACAAATGCCCCCCCCCCCCCCCCCCCCCCCCCCCCCCCCCCCCCCCCCATCTCTCTCCTCTCCCCCCCCCTCTCTCTTTTTTTATTTTTATATCTATATAACTTGGTATAGTAACATATTCGTCATTTTTCTATTTTTAAACACCAATTATTATAA
>CAAKHD010013813.1:321688-391257 GCA_901007705.1 Fistularia tabacaria | reverse complement strand
CTATCCCTCCAATATACATTACCAAACCATCTCAGTCTGGTTTCTCTGCCCTTCTCTCCAAAACATCTAACTTGTGAAGTCCCTCTGCATCCCCATCACTCCCAAAGACAATCTTAACATCTTCATCTCTGCGACCTCCAGCTCTGCCTCCTCTCTTTTCGTCATTGTCACAGTTTCTAGACCATACAGCATCGCTGGTTTCACCACTGTCTTGAGCACCTTTCCTTTCATTCTGGCTGATAGTCTCTGATAGTTTCTTTACCTCTTTTCCACATTCTCCATTGCTCTCGACTGTTGACCCTCAGTACTTGAAATCCTCCAACTTCTTGATCTCCGCTCCCTGTAGCCTCACTGTTCCACCAGAGTCCCTCTCACTCAAACACATATATTCTGTCTTGCTGTGACTAACATTCATTCCTCTTCTTTCCAGAGTATACCTCAATCTCTCAAGATTTTCCTCAACCTGTTCCCTGCTCTCACTACAGTCATCTGCAACCATCATGGTTCATGGAGATTCCTGTCTAACCTCATCTGTCAGCCTGTCCATCACGACAGGAAAAGAGTAGGGGCCCAGAGCTGATCCCTGATGAAGTGACACCTCTATCTTGAACTTCTCTGTTACACCTACAGCACATTTCACCACTGTCTCACAGTCAGCATTCATATCCTGCACTAGTCTAGCAGACTTCTCTGCCACTCCAGACTTCTTGAAACAATACCAGAGTTCCTCTCTTGGCACCCTGTGGCACCCTTGGCACCCATATGCATTTTCTAGGTCTTCAAAAGCACAATGCAGCTCCCTCTGACCTTCTCTGTATTTCTCTATCAGCATTCTCAAAGCAAATACCGCATCTGTAATGCTCTTTCTATGCATGAGGCCATATTGATGCTCACACATGCTGACCTCTGTTCTCAGTCTAGTTTCCACTACTCTTTCCAATTACTTCATTGTATGGCTCATTAGCTTCATCCATCCATAGTTAACGCAATTCCATCTTCCCATCACTCTTCTAGCATCTGTCAATAGATTTCCCTCCCCATCCTTAATCACCTGGACCTGCTGTACATCCTTTCCATCTCTCCCTCTTTTGCCAACCTTTATAAATCATTCTCTTTCTCCTTACTGTCCAGCCAAGCATACTCATCATTGTACGCCCTTTCTTTTGCCTTTGCCAACTTTCTTTATCTTAAGCTGTAACTCCCTGTACTCCGATCTGTTCTCTTCAGCCTCTCAATGTCTCACTTCTTCTTTACTAACCGCTTTCTCTGTATACACTCCTGCACTTCCTCACTCCACCAACAAGTCTACTTTCCTTCCAGATGACATACCAAGTACTCTCCGACCTATATCCCTGATCACATTAGCTGTAGTTGTCCAGTCATCTGGGAGATCTCCCTGACCACCCAGAGCCTTTCGCAGTTCCTCCCTGAAAACCATGCAACACTCTTTGCAGTCACTGATCTCTTTCATGTTACTTCGTCTACACAAGATATAGTCTACCTGCATGCTACTACCTCCACTCTAATAAGTGACCCTATGTTCCGATCTTTTCTGGAAAAAAGGATTCACTACAACCATCTCCATCCTTTTTACAAAGTCTACCACCATCTGTCCCTCTGCGTTCTATCCTGATATCAAACCTACCCATCACTTCTTCATCACCTCTATTGCCTGTATCAACATGTCCATTGAAGTCTACACCAATTAGTATTCTCTCATCTCTGGGGATTGTCTGCATAACTTCATCTAACTCATTCTAGAACTTCTCCTTCTCCATGAACTCACATCCCACCTGTGGGGCATAGCCACAAACAACATTGAGCATCACACCTTCAGTTTCCAGTTTCAGGCTCATAAGTCTATCTGAAATTATTTTCACCTTCAGAGCATTCCTAACCAATTCCTCCTTCAGGATAACTCTTAATCTATTTATCTTCTTGTCAGTTCCATGATAGTACAATTTAAAACCTACTCCTAAGCTTCTAGACTTGTTACCTTTCTATCTGGTCTCCTGGACACACAGTATATCCACCTTCCTTCTCTGCATCATGTCAACCAACTCTCTAGCTTTTCCTGTCATCGTCCAAATATTCAAAGCCCCTACTCTCAGTCCCAGACTTTTTCTTTTCCTCTTCTCTCTCTGCTTCTGAACGCGCCTTCCTCCTCTCCTTCTTTGATCCACAGTAGCCCAATTTCCACTGGTAACCTGTAGGTTATGGGCACCAATGGCAGTCATTATTAACCCAGGCCTCGACCAATCCGGTATGAGATTCTTAGGTTTCGATTCACATATTTATTTTTTGGCACAAGTTTTACACTGGATGCCCTTCCTGACGCAACCCTCTGCCTTTATCCGAGCTTGGGACCGGCTCAGGGAGACATTTTCCCGTGCCCCTCCTAGGCTGGCTCAGGGAGGCACTGGCCTGTGCTGCCCTGATGCTGCATTCTTAGATATATAATTTTTGGATGTAGATATTTCTTAATTTTTGAACTTCATGCATTCTTTACCCTTTACCCAGCTAGGTGATATTTATGTTACCATTTTATCCATTTGAAGTTTGCTTCAAGAGTAGTTGTTGTGTTAATCTGTGACCCCCAGTCCACTGCCTCCCCAACCATTAGCAGGTGTCCCTAACCACTCTTCACATGAAGAGGAGACTGACCAAGATATTTAAAAACATTGATAAAATAATGCACAGCACTAACCAGCACCGTAGCAAAGATTCCATTGTATTCTAGGGCAGGGCCTTGATTAATGAGATTAGTAACATGTGAATTCACCTACTGTTCCATTCAAAATGTCTGCTGTTGAAAAGGTCTCAGGGGTGACAAACATTATTCCATTGCAATAAACACCCACGCACCCACCCATGCATGCACATACACTGAATGACACACACAAGATTTTCACATACAACCATCCTGCTCCCATTACACTGTATAGAACTAAATATGGATTCATGATTCATTTGCTGCCGAAAATAGGCCTCGCCAAATGCACTCACATTTTATGAGGAAACTACACCAGCCAGCCTCGACCTTTTTAGAAATGAATCCAGAGTTTTCTTAAAAGGGATAACAGGCTTTGAGTGAAGACACAGAACCAAAAGATTGCTGTTTTGGGTGTTTTCACTGCATTTTACAATACTTACATACAATACAATATTTTTCAACTACACATGCAAACATTTTAATATACTTTTACACCTGAACATGGATCAGTTGATGGTCAATCTTTATTAAGAATCTTAATTAAAGTCCATACATATAGACCCAACAAATCATCAAGATGGAGCATTAGAATCATCAAGAAATTCTGTAAACCTAACCCCAAAAAATCACCTGTAAATGATGTGTGATAAAATACAGTTGGATCTATCTTATCTGTCAATCCTCCTATTGACCTATATATATCAAGACTGAAACACTTTACTTTTCCATACAGCTCAGTCCTGTTTGATATACATTTTCAGTGCTCATACAAATCACTAATGTGTCCTTATGTATTTTCTGACTAAATCACATTAGACGGCTGAAATCCACATGCACTTTTACAGATAACAGAATATTGTGTCAGAATGAAGATTTAACTGTACATTAATGACATATCCAGTTGGTCTTGATGCTTCACATGCCTCCAAGGTGATGTCAGAGTGTAACACCACCAACATCGCCTGTCAGGTTGAAACAGATCCCTCCCACATTCTGCTTCCTGTTTGTCCTGTTTGTGAAAGATCAGGCAGCAACATAGAAATGATGCATCCCTAAAAACAAATGTGTTTTTAATCATCCAGGGATGACAGTTATCTAATAATAATAATAATAATAATAATAATAATAATAATAATAATAATAATGGTCAGCTTGTTAATGAAGAGTAAAACAAAGACTCAGGCTACTGTGGGAGCAGATGTAGACAGGAAGCCTATTCAACATGGGATCTTTAGCGAGGCATTGTTACATGAGCCTCCATCACTGCTGATGAAACAAAAACATCACTTACTCAGCATGTAAAAGGCGATTCAAAGTTGTTTGCTCCACACTCTTTTACATGGCCGACCTGGTTTATTTAGTAGTTCAACTGCCTGAGGCTGCAATATTAATCATAATAATTCATATGAAAGTTAAAAGATAACTGTAAGACAAGTAAGGGAAATATCAACAAAATAATAAATAAAGGGATTGCACGGTGGTGCAATGGATAGTGCTCCGGCCCCACAGCATGAGGAACCCTGGTTTGATTCCAAAGGGACCTTCCTGTGTTGAGTTTGTCTCCTCGTGTCTGCAGGGGTTTCCTCTGGGTTCTCCAGTTTCCTCCCACAGTCCAAAAACATGCATCAGATAATTGGAAAAATTGGGAAAATGGCCCAGATGTGTGAATGAGAGAGTGAATGGTTGTCTGTCTGTTTGTTTACGTGGGATGTGTATGGGATTGACTGGTAACCAGTCCAGGGTGTACCTCACCCCTTACCTTATGAGAGCTGGGACAGGCTCGAGCATCCCCCGCAATAAGTGGTGACAATGGATCGATGGATGTATATAAAGGGGTGGCACAGTGGTGCAGTGGTGAGTGCTCCCACCTCACAGCAAGAAGGACCCTTGTTTGATCCCAGAAAAGGGGGCCTTTCTGTGTGGAGTTTGCATGTTCTCCCTGTGTCTAGGTTCTACGGTTTTCTCCCAGAGTCCAAAAACATGGAGAGGCTTTAATTGGAAAAAATGCCCAGATGTGTGAATGACAGTTTGGATGGTTGTTTCCTCTATATGTGACCCTGCGATCGACTGGTTACTAGTCCAGGGTGTATGCTGCCTCTCGCCAAATGACAGCTGGGATAGATTCATGCACCCACATGAACCTACTTGCAGGATAAGCGGTAGCTAATTAATGAATGAATAATTAATAGAGATCTAAGTGATACGAATATTGATGCAAACAAAGAGCTTTATGTTTTTTACATCAATTTCTATTCAACATTTCTTGACAAACTGCAATCTTTATCCCCTTTTCAGTTTGTTTTATGCTTTAGCCACAAATGTCTCATTTCTTTCATGTGATTTACATTTATTTAACAAAACAGTTTCAGAGTATCTTTTGAAGAACATGATTTTCAATTCATTTGCTGGGTTATTCAGATAAGAAATAAAGATTGGAAGGGATTTGTCATCCATTTTCTCAGTATCCAAATGTAAAAGAAACAGAAGCAAGAAGATAAATGGTTAGGAAGTTGGGTTGGAGAAGGTTTTTCACCATCAAAATCAGAGATGTAGTTGGTTCTCAAGAAACTTGTGGTGATTTGTTGTTTTTTTTGTCACTCATTTCAACGAAGCTTACCTTTTCAGTAACCAAAAAAATGTGTTTCTTGTGGTGTTTCCTCTCTCTAGCCTCATCCTTTCTGAAGCAGGCATTTGAAGGAGAGTATCCAAAGCTGCTTCGATTGTACAACGAGCTGTGGCGCCGTCTCCAGCATTACAGCACCAGCCTCCAGGGGGGGTTGACAAGCAGCGGAGGGATGGACTTGGCTCTGGACACAGAGGCCGACAGTCAGGACCTTTTCATGCAAAGCAAGCAGGACAACAAGTGAGTGTCATTGATCACCTCTACATATAGGTTGAGGGGAACTGTTTATTATATTTTAGCCACAAGCCACTTGGCCAAACAAAAAAAGCTCTATTAATAACCATGTTGTCATTAGTGACCATTAAGTAAGAATTTAATGTGGTTTCATTATCGTATAATAGCTGTTGTCTGGAATCCTTGGTCATCTCTGAGAAATTGACCATAACCACTGTTAGTTGTTACACCTTTTATGGTTCTAACATTTGTGTGGAGTAGAAGCTCTTGTGTGTATTTTCCTACCGGTTTAAATTGTACCTTATCAAATAAGATGAGTTTGAAAATAAATCCAGATCTTGGGATTTCACCGTTACACTTTGAAAGTCAAAGCACGATCAAGTGGCAGGTACATACTGGAATCCATGGCAGCGGGTTAATAACTAACCCTCATATTAGCCGTGTCGTATACCAATAAGTGGATATAATGCTGTGACTTTTTCCTTCTACCATGCGACATTTTGTCGAAGCGCAGCATTACTAAATGTCAAAACGGTATTTTTAGTTATTTGAAGACATATGTCCACTGAATTGAAATACATTTCGAAAACCACATTGCAATGAAGTGCTGTTTCTGTCTGGCACCAGTATATGAAAACAAAATATCTCTTGAATTATTCAGTAGATACAATCTATAGACTCTGACTTTTGGGGGTATATCTTTCTGTGTACGTATGTGTGTGTTCAATTACAGCCAAGAGAAGGCTCTGAAGGACTCTCTGCAGCCTTATGAGGCGGCTTATCTCTCAAAGTCGCTTTCTCGCCTTTTTGATCCCATCAACCTTGTATTTCCCATGGGGGGCCGCAACCCACCTTCCAATGATGAGCTGGACAGCATCATCAAGACCATCAGTAGTTAAGTACATGCAGGAGTCTACCACCTTACAATGCATACTAATACGAAGTGATAAAATCTTTTGATACTGCTTCTGACATGTCCCTTTTCAAAGTAGAAGTAGAACAAACAATATGTTTAAAGTACAGGCATTAAATATTAATAGAGATATCTACTTTGAGAATAGTGTAATCCAGTACCATGTGACCGATTAATAAGTCTTTTAGTTTTGTGCGTATTTGTAATAAACTGCACAGTGAACTCCTGAAATAGGGATGGGTATAAAATGGCCAATTAACCATGTGAAGGTGACCTGGAGCAAGATGCTCTTGATGTTGCATCATCACTGCATAAATGTGTCCAAACATCATAGCAAATTGGTCATGAAGCAGGTGATCTTGGCACTAATGCAGAAACGTTTTGATAAACCGTGATGTTAAATATAGTGCCAGCCCTGTGTTACTTGAAAGATAAGGTCATATTATTGAATTTTCAAATTATAGAGAGAGTCAATTGGTGCTAACATGTATTTCAGACATAGGCAGGCATCCCAATGTAAAACTTTGACATTGACCTTACTGTTGCAATGTCTGTTTTACAAAATGTCAAATCAAAACATTTGCTTGTGTCTTTGTACACAAAACATTGATGAATAATTTCGGATGCAGATAGTTCAATTCCTGTATTATCGAGGCTTTTACAATTTGAATCTTGGATTTCTCTTGTTGCCTGCAGCAACAAAAACACTTTTGTGAAAAAAATGCAGTAACATCCTCGTAAATGGGTGATAATAGCCTTTGGTTCAAATGGGCGAATCAACATAATTTCTGAAACTTTCACATGCAAAGGCATTTCCCTGTGACCCAGGTTCGAAGCAGCACAGGGACACGTGCACTCAAAGTACAGAAAAGCATAAAAACAAACAATAGCACTGATGTCTTGATATAAGGCAAATATCACGTAATTTGACAATATTTCTGTTGATAATACTTGATCATTATACTCTTCAGGGTGTGTCCTGAGTGACAGCTGAAAGTCTGCAGCCACTGATTTAAAACTTGTTTCTACCCTCATGACTTTAAGATGACTTATTTAATATTCTATAATGTCATTTTGCTCAGCATTTTTTCCCCACATGCTCTTACTATGTAATGTAACTCTTTCTAGTCCTGTCCAGCTTTGTGATAGCCAGTTAAAAGTCCTCCACACTTAGCTCTGTCTTCTGTCTGTGTGCGCCTCTACAACACCTTCAACCCTTAAAACAGAGTTCTTATCTTGTACCCTCCCAATCAATCTGTCTCAAGTCAGTCAAGACACTTCTCTCACAGCCCACGCCCCCTTCTGTATTCCCCCCTTTCTCACCTTTGCCACCTCTAGCTTTCTCATCCTCACCAAGTCCTGTTTTTGCTCCTGCTACCTTTCCGCCCTCTTCTCTGCAGTTCACATCTCCAGGCTCTCCTCATCCTGTGTTCAATGTAAATCAAAGGCTTTATTTTACATTTTGCATTTGAGTGTGTCCAAGGCGATATGAATATAATTGGATAGTATGCCAGGCAGGAGGTCTAGAAGAAGACCGAGGAGAATACTTATGGACATAGTGAGAGAGGGTATGAAGGTAGTTGGCGTGAGAGATGAGGATACAGAGAATAGGGTTAGATGGAGAAGGTTGATTCACTGTGGCGACCCCTGAAGGTAAAAGCCAAAAGGAAAAGAAGAAAGAAGAAGAGCACATGCAACACGACAAGATTGGATTTTGATTTTGTTTGTGATAATCCAAACCTCATGCTTTCTGGTGAGGCACATTAAACATAGTTGTCAATGCTCTTATGCTGTCACTGTAGCTACAACTGCTAAGTTGGTAGAAATAAGGAATTGTTTTGAATCTATCATTGAGCAACCATGTTCAATGGACTAAAAGCAGCTTCAGATTCCAGCAATATCTTTTATATTCCAGCTGTCAGAGGCGGCTTCTTCCCCACTTAAGAAACAAAACAAAATAAAAAAACAAATCAAAGTGGAAACACAGAAACAGAAATTTCAATGACAAGTTTGCTTCGCGATATGCTTCTTGTTTTTTTGTTGTTTTGATCAGCTGATATAAGTCGTGATATGTAGTGATTGCAACAATGGGATATCAGTGTTGACACCAAAAAGTACACACTTTAAAAGCATGCCTGTGATCAGGTTAAACTCATTTATAGAAACAATCAAATATAAACTGTGTCACATTGTCATCTGTGAACAACTTGACTTAAAAGTGTATTTAGTCCAGTATAAAATGCTATTTATGACATACATAATGCACTATATGTATTTTGTTTTAAATGTTTGAGTGTTACATAAAGTCAATCTTATTCATCTTTGCCTTGGTTTGTTTACAGTGAGTTAAACGTTGCATCAATTGATTCAGATCTCTCACTGGCGGTTGCCAGAAATGCTGCAAAGACTGTCCAGCTCTACTGCGTCAAGTCTGAACAGTTGGTGAGTACATCTCATCCATTTGCATCAGTGTTTATATGCAGCTAGTTATTAGGTTCAAATGCCGACAAGGATACTTTTGGACCACTCTTTAACTAACCCCTTTGGGTTATGGCCACTTTGGTCAGAGAAGAAGAAATACCTTTATTGCCACATTCAGTTATACATAGAGCACAACATCAGCTAAATTTGACCAATGCATTTAACGCATCATAGATGAACCATGAGAAGAAGGCTTCTAAGGAGCAGCGTCAGAAGAGCAGTTAGGGGTTCAGTGTCTTTCTCAACAACACTTCGACTGGCTAGGAGGAGCCAGGAATCAAACCAAATTCCTAGGACGACCGCTCCAGCCCCCTGAGTGCCGCTGCCCGAGTCCACTAGAATCTAGAAAACTGAACAAAATCAATTTGCTAATGAAGATTAAAGTAACAGTTTTAGATCAGTTTTATGCTGCTAGAACATGATGCTGTCAATATTGAGGTTTTTACTCACAGTAAGTACCGACTGGTTGTAATTCATATTTTATAGATTTCTGATACAATTTAATGCCATCTTCTTCTTCTTCTTTTCCTTTCGGCTTTTCCCTTCAGGGGTCACCACAGCGAATCAACCTTCTCCATCTAACCCTATTCACTGCATCCTCTTCTCTCACACCAACGAACTTCATATCCTCTTTCACTACGACCACAAATCTTCTCTTCAGTTTTCCTCCAGATCTCCTGACAGGCAGCTCAAATTTCAGCATCCTTCTACCGATATCTTCACTATCCCTTCTCTGTACATGACCGAACCATCTCAATCTGGCTTCTCTGACCTTCTCTCCAAAACATCTAACATGTACGGTCCCTCAGATGGACTCATTCCTTATCATATTCATCCTCATCACTCCCAAAGAGAACCTCAACATCTTCATCTCGGCAACCTCCATCTTGCCTCCTGCCTCCTATATTCTGTCTTGTTGCGACTAACCTTTATTCCTCTCCTTTCCAGAGCATACCTCCACCTCTCAAGATTTTCCACAATCTGTTCCATGCTCTCACTACAGATCACAATGTCATCTGCAAGCATCATGGTTCATGGAGATTCCTGTCTAACCTCATTAATCAGCCTGTCCATCACCACTGCAAACAAGAAGGAACTCAGAGCTGATCCTTGATGAAGTCCCACCTCCACCTTAAACTTCTCTTACACCTACAGCACACCTCACCTCTGTCTCAGAGCCAGCATACATGTCGTTCACTAGTCTAACACACTCCCCTGCCACTTCAGACTTCTTTATACAATACCAGAGTTCCTCTCTCGGCACCCTGTCATATGCTTTTTCCAGGTCTACAAAAGCACAATGCAGCGCCCTCTGACCTTCTCTGTACTTCTCTATTCACATTCTTAAAGCAAATACTGCATCGATAGTACTCTTTCTAGGCATGAAGCCAATACTGCTGCTCACAAATGCTGACTTCTGCTCTCAATCTATATTCCACAACTCTTTCCCTTAAATTTATTTTGCTCATCTATTGCTCATCAACTTTATCCCTCTATAGTTACCGCAATTCTGCACATCTATCTCCCTTATTCTTGAAAATGGGGACCATCACACTTCTTCTCTATTCCTCTGGCATCTTCTCACTCTATAAGATCTTGTTGAATAATCTTGCCAGAATTTCTACAGCTGCCTCTCCTTGACACTTCAATACCTTCATTGATATCATCAGGACCAACTGCCTTTCCACTCTTCATCCTCTTCATTGCCTTCCTCACTTCACTTTTATTAATCTCTGCTACTTTGTGGTCTACAATAGTCACCTCTTCTACCCTTCCCTCTTTTTCATTTTCCTCATTCATCATCTCTTCAAAGTACTCTCCTCATCTTCCCATCACTCTTCAAGCATCTGTCAATACATTTCCCTCTCTATCCTTAATCACCCGGACCTGCTGTACATCCTTTCCATTTCTATCTTTCTATTTTGCCAACCTGTATAAACCATTCTCTCCCTCCACACTGTCTTACTGAGCATACAAGTCATCGTACACCCTTTGTTTTGCCTTTGCTACCTCTACCTCTACCTGTACTCATGTCTGTTCTCTTCAGTCCCCTCAGTGTCCCACTTCTTCTTTGCTAACCGCTTTCTCATTAGATACTCCTGCACATCCTAATTCCACCACCAGGTCACCTTATCTACTTTCCTTCCAGACGACACACCAAGTACTCTCCTACCTGTATCCCTGATCACATTAGCTGTAGTTGTCCAGTCATCTGGGAGATCTCCCTGACCACCCAGAGCCTTTCACAGTTCCTCCCTGAAAACCATACAACACTCTTTGCAGTCACTGATCTCTTTCAGGTTACTTCTTCTATACAAGATGTTGTCTACCTGCATGCTACTACCTCCACTCTAATAAGTTACCCTATATTCCTATCTTTTCTGGAAAAAAGGATTCACCATCTCCATCCTTTTTACAAAGTCTACCACCATCTGTCCCTCTGCGTTCTATCCTGGATATCAAACCTACCCATCACTTCTTCATCACCTCTATTGCCTGTATCAACATGTCCATTGAAGTCTACACCAATTAGTACTCTCTCATCTCGGGATATTCTGCATAACTTCATCTAACTCATTCCAGAACTTCTCCCTCTCCTCTAACTCACATCTCACCTGTGGGGCATAGCCACAAACAACATTGAGCATCACACCTCCAATTTCCAGTTTGCGACTCCTAAGTCTATCTGAAATTATTTTCACCTCTTGAACATTCCTAACAAACTCGTCCTTCAAGATAAATCTTACTCCATTTCTCTTCCTGTCAGTACAAGGATAGTAAAACTTAAAAAACCTGCTCCTAATCTTCTGGACTAGTTACCTTTCTATCTGGTCTCCTGGACACACAGTATATCCACCTTCCTTCTCTGCATCATGTCAACCAACTCTCTAGCTTTTCCTGTCATTGTCCAAATATTCAAAGCCCCTACTCTCAGTCCCAGACTTTTTCTATTCCTCTTCTCTCTCTGCTTCTTAACATTCCTTCTTTGACCCACTGTAGCCCAATTTCCACTGGTAACCTTTACGTCATAGGCACCAATGGCAGTAGATGTTTACACAGGCCTTGGTATGAGATTTTTAGGTCCGATTCACTTTTTTTGGAGCAGGGATGCCGGATGCCCTTCCTGACGCAATCCTCTGCATTTATCCGGGCTTGGGACCGGTTCAGGGAGACACTGGCCCATGTGCCCCGAGGCTGGCCTGTGATGCCCCGAGGCTTCAATATATAGAATATTATAAAGATGGATTGTTCAATGTCATTACATTTAATAATTGACAGATGTTCCAATAAGAATTTATGCTAAAGAGCCTGTGCTAGAGGTCTCCACACATGTTGAGAACATGCCAAAAATCCACTCAGAGCTTTTTGTCTTTGACATATTCAATTTAAAAAAGCCAATTCCAGAGAAGGCTGTGTGAAATGCATGGGTACAGGAAATAATTTATTCTACCCATGGCCCTCGGTGGAAAGGGGTGTCATCAGTTGTGAGGTTTTAGGCCCCCTACTCTTACTCAGGCAAGGAAAGGGTCTATATGGGGCTTGAAAACACACATGCAACCTTGTGTTATAGGGTATGCCGAATGTAGACAAACCTTTAAAGCAACCACAGAGGTAAGAAATTCTAAAATCCAGACAATCGGCAATCACGACATTCAATAATGTCCAATACAGCAACAGCTTAGCATCAAAAGACCGACACAGATTTAACTGCAGTTGTAATTAAACTCACCCAAAAAATTTCTCTGTGTAGCTGTGTACTCAGGGTGATGCCAGCCAGGTGATTGGTCCATTAACAGAAGGCCAGAGGAGGAACATTGCTGTAGTCAACTCTCTGTACCGCCTGCAGCAGGCCGTTGCTAAGGTAAGAAGATGCAAGTGAAAAAGAAGTCAAAAAGAAAAGTTGAGCTTGTAAGTGGCAAAAATCTGCTGCACAAAAAAAGGTGGAGAGGAGCCTTATGCAACAAGAAGATTGGGGGAGGGATGAAAGCAAGGCTGCTAACTCCCATGCACACAGCATGTTCCACTGTGTCACTGATGTGGCTGCAAATCACTGCCTGTGAAATCCTGTTGAAATAAGTGCTCTCTTCTATGTTGTCTGCGTACCCCAATGTCAAGATGAGGACCAAAAAGGAGAGTGTGAGCTGGAATGCAATTCTAGTACATTTATTTTGTCTCTGCTTATCAGGAATGCATTTGCATTTTATGTGCTGCAAGATACATTTTTCCTCCCATTGCATTTTTTTGCCTCATAAACATGTTGATCTTTTAGCTGTTTTCAGCATTGCTGTGCTTACATTCTGGTGCACAACTCAGTATGATTTAAGTTGTACTGAATTATAAGAGTTGCTATTTTAGTACACTCTCCATAGGTGCCATGTCTTGCTCAACCCAGATAAAAATTATTTACATAATCCATAATACAATATGAGTAGAAAAAACAAACCTCACAATGCATATCTTACCCTTATTGCCTTGACAGTTTTGATGTATTATTTAAACTCCTGTGCCTTTTTATGCATACTCCAGGCCAGGAGCTCTCAACAAAGTTCATTATGCTTGCATAATGATAATCAAAAATCTTTATTCATAAGTCTTGAGTCTTGGAGGGTAAAAGAGAATGATAGAAAGTTGGGGGTAAATGAGCGATAGAGATAGAGATGAGCTTTACTGTTGCAATTACAGTGATAATGATATTAATAGTATTATTATTATTAGGATGGAGCGGTCAAGGCAGAGATACCTGCTGAAACTGACAGCAGGAGAGGAGGAGAATGCAGAAAATATCAGAAGAGTACCTGCACTAGCACAAATTAATTAGCTATCTGCAGGTATCTGCAGATGGAAAGGGAGAGAAGCTCATGCATCATGGGATGTTCCCAAGCTATCCAGGCCTCTCATGTTAAACCAATCCAATTTGTTTGTATAACAGTCCTCAATAATAAAGGAGTTAAGACTACTTTGCCAAAATAGGATATAATGCATTGTGGGAAAGAGTAATTGCAAACACAAGATATAATTTTATAAAATGAAAATGTTTTCAAATTGTGAAAGTAATAAAACCTTTTGAGTTGCATTGAAATGTGAAAAAATAAACCCACATTTGATTTCATAATAGGCAGCTTAAGCAAAAGGCAGAAAGCTGAATAGCATTAAAACAAACCTCAAGCTTTCTCTGATATAGTTCCAAATACAAGGAATATTGAAATAAAATGCTCCTCCACTATCTTTTGTTTTGTTCCTGGAACCCAAAGAGGAGGCATCTCAATCAATCAAAAAAGTCTGGATGACTCAGGCGAAAAGAATAAATTAGGGGGGTAAACCAGTCAGTGTGGTATTAACAAAGCAAAAAAAGGCATAAAGACAAACTTACAGTAGTCAAGCCTGCATCTCTAAATCATGTTGCAACAAAACTATCCAAAATGTCTTGGTATGCTGAAGCGTTACCAAGCATCAGTATTTGGACATTTTGGACAATTCCATGCACCCAACTTTGTGGGAACATTTTGCAGCTCGACCCTTCCTTTTCCAAGATGACTGTGCACCAGTGCACAAAGCATGGTCCATAAAGACATGGATGACAAAGTCTGGTGAGGATGAACTTGACTAGCCTGCACAGAGTCCTGACCTCAACCCGATAGAACGCCTTTGGGATGAATTAGAGCGGAGACTGAGAGCCAGGCCTTCTCGTCCAACATCAGTGTGCGACCTCACAAATGCGCTTCTGGAAGAATGGTCCAAAATCCCCATAAACACACTCCTGAACCTTGTGTACAGCCTTCCCAGAAGGCCCATAGCAGCAAAGGGTGGATCGACATCATATTGAACCCCAAGGATTAGGAATGGGATGTCACTTAAGTTCATATGCGAGTCAAGGCAGGTGAGCCAATAATTTTGGCCATATCGTGTATTAACACCAACATTTTTCATTGGTTTATTTATTCCATTGATCCCCTAATTTACTGAGTACTTTTGTTGGGCTAATGTCCACTGTGAATGTAGATAATGGTCTGTATCATCTGCAAAATAAATCCGTAGCATGCAAATATCTCTTCATGTTAGGGTAAAGATTTCAAATTTCTGTCATCGATTTTACAGGGAGTCAATAAAGAGACACGAGTGCTGGTGAACTGCTCTCTTTCCTACTAACCCCATGTCACGAAGCACAAAGTAGCACTCTGGACTTGCTTCAGAGCCTTTATAGAATTGCTGGTTCTAGCTGATTATGTGAGGCCGAAAGGAAGGTTCAACCCTTAGACTATTTTCTGTTACTTGTCTATGGAAGTTCTCATTTATCCAGGTCATGGTTAATTCTCGTCGAAATCTTTCCGTGTCAACTGATGGTAATTACTTTCTGTTACCTTTTTGCCCAGACCATATCTAGCTTGGCTAAACCTTGGGCTATTGCAGAACAAAAATGAGTACTCGAATTTCCAGACATTTAGTCTCAGGCGCCCAAAACCCAATTCCTCCACATTTCTAATGAAAAGATAGACTTTGCATGGACTCCAGGCAGTATTCCTCATGGCATGGACAAGTTGGTCTCATCCCTCGAACTGGACAGCTGCCATCTATCCTCCCTTAGTGTCTTTGTCCCAGCAGGTATAATGAAAAGGTGCTGAAAAATAATGAAAGGTGGAATAGACATGAATGATAGAATGAATGAATTCATGACTTTTTCTCCATTTGTGTCCGAATCTTAGTCATTCTCATTTGTACAGTACTTTGACAAAAAGTGCTTTAAAATTATCATTCTTATTATTATTATTATCTTTGTTGTTGTTTTTGGTATGTTGCAAAACAGTGAAAAGTGAAAATATTTCCCATCAAATGTCATACTTTAGACTCAAAACCTGTTTTTTCCCAATGTACGTTACTGCAACGAAGGAGTTTTACGTCACACACTTTCTACTAAAGCAGTATTCAATGAAGATTTAATAGCATAAAGAGCAAAATTGTAACATGCAGACAAGAATATTGATATATAATGAAATCCAAAATTACAAAAGTAGCAGATGTTGTAAATTAAAAATGGAAGTATCTTCAGTATCTTCAGTGCAATACTATTTGCATTAACATAACTCCATGTCCTGAAAAAGGAAAGAAAAAAAGTTACGCCGCTTGAGACCAAACAGCCGCGAGTTAGAACTGCTCATTTTCATATTGCATCCCAGCAAACATGAAATAACAGCAGAGGGAAGGAAAAACATCCTAAGGTTCTGGACATGGCTCCAAGGCTTTTCCAGAATACATTAATCCAGCATGAATTAAACAAATTTTCACATTTATTTAATTTGTTGAAATCACGGAAATTTTCCTTTTCAAATATAATCCAGAAGTTGGTGGTGCAGCAGGGCAAACATTAAAATGTAACGGAAAATGACAACATATCGCAGATTCATTTAAGACCATGTAAAATATCTTCAGTTTTGTCTGAATTTAATCGTGAAAATCTCCCATGTCCTTATAACTTTTAAGGTCCATGTGGACAGCTTAAGCTAATAGGTGCCGTAGCCCAGCTTGATTTGCTAGAAAAGAAGGCGTTGCAGTGACAAGTCCATTGTTTTGTACAATTAGTAGGTTATTTATAATTTCTCAACTTGCTGTTTTGATGCCACCTTAATTATAGAGATGCTGACAGATTGGTCTGATCTCCAGTTAGTTGACTGGATACAAGCTACGCCCTCTCACTGGGTGCAAATCTGTGAAATGTTTACACGCACAGAGTCCGCCTCTGTCGATCAGCAGGAGGGTTCGCCAACAGGTGTTTTATGAAAAGATTCATTTACCTTGAATATTTACTTTTCACTTTAGATCTGGTGTCCACAGAAGAGTTCCAGGATCTAATTACAAGATTACAATATTTTAATCATGATGAGGTAGCTTATAGATATACTCAATTCTCTACATTAATGTAACATTTAAATTAATAACACTAAAGAATTGAGTTTGTGATGGTTTATGGAGCAATTATAAGAGTGTCATTACGTTCAACCAATATTTTAGCAACATGTTGGTAATATGGTTAATAATGTTATTTTCATTTTCGTCCCAAAATTAGATTTGAAATTAAAATTATTTCTAATTATTGTTATAGTAATAGAAACAGTAAAGCAAACAACTTTGTAAGACCCATAGACTTTTTCAGTAGCCCCGAGCACTTCAGCCACAGTTTCTGTGTTGGATTCAGAGGACCTAGAACTTTTGTTATCATATAAAGTAATAGAATAGAGTAGAACTTTATTGGTCCCCATAGGGGAAATTGTTTTTTACAGCAGCACAACAATAGCAGATTCAATAAATATGAATATAAATATAAATATGAATAAAAGAGACAGTTAAAAGATATCAAAATATATCTATTAAAGAAAATAAAAATAAATGAATAAAAATGACAACAAGGGCAAGAATAGAAACAGAGTGAAACAGTGACAAAAATAGACAGGATGCAAATGGAGTGACAACAACAAGGATAATAATAAAATAACAGAGTTTGGACATGACGTGTGGATGAGCGAGGTACTGGGGTAGTAGTAGCACAGATGCATCTCTGGCCAGTTGGAGTTGTGTGGCGTCTAGACAGCTGTCATACAGTCTGATGGCCGTGTGCACAATGGAGCATCAGAAGTGTTCGGTTCTGCACCAAGGTGGGATGAGCCGTTGGCTGAATGAGCTGCCCATCAGCCACAGCGTGCTGTGCAGGGGGTGGGAAGAATTGTCCAGGATAGCTCCCGGTTTGTCCTTCACCCTCCCCACTGCCACCCATTCCGGATGGTCCAGGTTCAGTTCCACCACTGAGCGGGCTTTCCTTATTGGCTTGTTAAGCCTGTTGACCTCACCAGTCCTGGCACTGTCCCACCAGCACACTTTAGCGAAGAAGACTGCTGGCTACCATAGACTGGTTGAAGGTCTTGAAGAGCCCGCAACAGACACCAAATGAGCTGAGTCTCCTCAGGATAAACATCCTTCTCTGACCCTTCCTGTAGAGGGCATCTGTATTGTGTGTCCACCCTAGTTTATTGTTAATGTGGACCCCAAGGTACTTGTAGGAGTCCACAATCTCCACCTGTTTACCCTGGATGGTATACATCTCCTCTGATTCTTCCTGAAGTCCACTACCACCTCCTTAGTCTTGGAGTAGTCTTTGTTTTGCTGTTATAAGCCAAGAAAGGACAGGAAAAGAATGTAAAGCAAAGGAGAGGAAGTTCAATCCTGTCAGAATCATCTTAGTTCAGGCTTTAAAAACTATTTGGATGATTTATCTCAAATGTCTTATAAATTTAAAGTTTGGCCTTTTTCTTAAAGGTGTGGAATTACCACTAATTTATATGGCCACTGTAATCCAATTAAAAATCTATCTCTTATAAAAGAATGCTGTGGCTTGTTGGCGAGGAAATATGACAACAGAGTTGTGGAGGGGTTCAAACTTTCATGTGTGGACACGCCAACACAATAATTCGCTTCTCCCGAACATTCGGGAACGTCAGTATATGTACCCCCTTGTGACCACGCCCCCTAAGCAGTCAGTCCCTGGGTGAGAGGCCACACCCCTTAGTGTCCGCCACAATGCCTTCAAGGTAATTTGAATTGGGTCTATGAATGTGTTACCTATTTTTCATAAATCCACACGGGCGGGAAAGCAGTTGATGGAAATTCTAGATGTTGAAAGTAGCAGTTAGTGATATGGTTTTGTCTCACAGCCTACCCATCAAGGATGCATGTCCACTGCTCTTAGCAGACTGACTGATTGATGGCATTAAAAGAAAGAAAGACAAAAAAAAACTTTTACTCAAGCAATACATATTTAATTTCAAGGCTGTAAGACTTTTTACTGTGTGAAAACAGGAGTCATCACTTATTCTAGACAGGTTGGATGATAATGAAGGAACACTTTGGGTCATGAAACAAGAATTACAGATAGCAAAACAAATCAGAATCTGAGATACTATAATGGTTCCAGATGTGAAAGGAGTCATATTCTGAATTCTAAAAATTATACACATGCATATGACAAGCAATGTGTCAAATGCAGCCTCAGGGCGGCACAGGCCTGTGTCTCCCGGAGCCAGCCTTGGGGGGGCACTATCCAGTGTCTCCCTGAGCCAGTCCCAAGCCTGGATAAATGCAGAGGGTTGCGTCAGGAAGGGATCTGGCGTAAAACTTTTGCCCAAAACCAAATAAGTGAATTTCATACCAGATTGGTTGAGGTCACCGGTTAACAACGACCGCTATTGGGGCCGAAAACCTACAGGGTACCAGTGGAAATTGGGCTACTGGGGGTCGAAAAAGGAGAGGAGGAAGGCATGTTTGGAAGCAGAGTGAGAAGAGGAAAGGCAACAGTCTGGGACTGAGAGTAGATTCAAGATTCAAAGCGTTTAATTTCACATCCACAGTGTAGAAACATGTTTGCCTGTACAGTGAAATTCCTACTTTGCTGTCTGCAGTGCATTTAATGTATATTGTTAAGACATTACGATGGTAAACATTATTATAAATATGAAAAATGATGGACAAAGGCAGAGCAGAGGACAAAGTGGTGGAAGCTGAAAAGGGAAAAGTGTTGTATGGTTTTCAGGGAGATCTCCCAGATGACGAGACAACTGCAGCTAATGTGATCAGGGAGACAGGGAGGAGAGTACTTGGTGTGTCGTCCAGATGGAAAGTAGATAAGGAGACTTGGAGCCTCGCAATGAGGAAGTGCAGGAGTATATATAGAGAAAGCGGTTGGAGTACCGGCAGATGCAGCGTAAGGTAAAGATAGAGGTAGCATAAGCAAAACAAAGGGCGTACGATGACTTATATACTTGTAAGGAAGAATTTTTTATAAAGGTTGGCAAAACAGAGAGATACAGATGGAAAAGATGTACAGCAAGTCCGGCTGATTAAGGATAGAGAGGGAAATGTATTGACAGATGCTAAAAGAGTGATGGGAAGCTGGAAAGAGTACTTTGAAGAGCTGATGAATGAGGAAAATGAAAGAGGGAAGATTAGTAAAAGTGACATGAGGAAGGCATTGGAGATTATGAAGAGTGGAAAAGCATTTGGTCCTGATGATATAACTGTGGAAGTATGGAAATGTCTAGGAGCGGCAGCAGCAGAGTTTCTGGCAAGAATAAGGGGGATGTGCAGAATTGTGGTAACTATAGAGGGACAAAGTTGATGAGCCATACAATGAAGTTATGGGAAATTGTATGAGGAAGTATACAGTGGCAGAGAAGTATGCTAGACTAGTGCAGGACATGAATGCTGGCTGTGAGACAATGGTGAGGTGTGCTGTAGGGGTTACAGAGAAGTTCAAGGTGGAGATGGGACTTCATTAGGGATCAGCTCCGAGCCCCTTCTTGTTTGCAATGTTGATGAACAGGCTGACAGATGAGGTTAAACAGGAATCTCCATGGACCATAATATTTGCAGATGACATTGTGATCTGTAGTGAGAGCAGGGAACAGGTTGAGGAAAATCTTGAGAGGTGGAGGTATGCTCTGGAAAGGAGAGGAAAGAAGGTTAGTTGCAGCAAGACAGAATATGTCATGTCTGACATGTGACGTGTGAATGAGAGGTTGGAATGTTATTCGGGTGGAATGTTATGGCTACAGGGAGTGGAAATCAAGAAGTTAGAGGATTTCAAGTACTTAGGGTCAACAGTCCAGAGCAACGGAGAATGTGGAAAAGAGTTAAGGAAACGGCTTCAAGCAGGTTGGAATGGCTGAAGAAAAGTGTCAGGTGTACTATGTGATAGAAGAACATCAGCTAGACTCAAAGGAAAGGTGTTCAAGACAGTGTTGAAACCAGCGATGTTGTAGGGCTTGGAGACATTGACAATGACGAAAAGACAGGAGGCATAGATGGAGGTTGCAGAGATGAAGATGTTGAGGTTCTCTTTGGGAGTGACGAGGATGAATATGATAAGGAATGAGTCCATCAGAGGGATGTTAGATGTTTTGGAGAGAAGGTCAGAGAAGCCAGACTGAGATGGTTCGATCATGTACAGAGGAGGGATAGTGAATACATTGGTAGAAGGATGCTGGAAGTGGAGCTGCCAGACAGGAGGTCAAGAGGAAGACCGAAGAGAAGATTTATGGACGTAATGAAAGAGGATGTGAAGTTAGTTGGTCTGAGAGAAGAGGATACAGAGAAGAGGGTTAGATGGAGAAGGTTGATTCGCTCTGGTGACCCCTGAAGGGAAAAGCCGGACGGAAAAGAAGAAGAAGATGACAAGCAATGTGTCTGGTCACAAGGCACTGAGCGGAAACAAATTAATATGGCAGTATGAGCCATATTAATTTTCATGTTTAATTTTATATGCTTGAGTCTGCCACAAAACGCTTATGTAGTGGATTTATTTTTTTTATTCCCCTTAACAGGTTGAAGCTGTAAAGACGCCATTCTCATTATAAAACCGTAATGCCTGATTGGTCTGTCAGTAAAGCTCAGTTTGTTGAAAAGAAAGACAACTTAAATTCCATATCATAATCAGCTAGTCTGACCATCAAAATTTTTTTATCTGAACCAGCAAAGAAAAGTGGATTCACTCTCTACTCACGTACGCAGTTTGATTATTTAAAGTTCGAGGATATATTGCCACAGGAATATTACCTTTATTTTTCATCAATTTGCCATAAAGTGATTTGCAGCAACATGTTTCGTCATATTCATTAAATTATATCTTTTTAATTTTTTTTTCTTTTTTCTTCAATTGTATGTTTGTACTCAGTCATTTCTTATCTCAACATTTTTACAAACAGGTCAATTTTCTGCTGATTTTAAGAGATTTTATTTTCAGGCAATTTCTTAATTGTCATATAGTTTTCTTGACAGTGAACTACCTGTTTGTTTGTTTGTTTGGTTGGTTTTTTTTTATTCCTCTTCCTGGTCCACTATGCTTACAAATATAAGCTAACTGCCTTTTTTCAGGTTTAGAATCAGAAGTGCTCCCAAACAATTTAAACCTCACAGCAAACAGCACCTGAAAAACCCTCTATTGATAATGTAAATAGATTTAATTTTTGTAAACCTTAGTCATACATCATCGCATATACTTCATAAATATAAATGAAGCAGTAAATAAAACATTTTCTTTTGTTGCAGATTATTTCAGGTATTGGGTCCTGTCCCCCGGCTGCGATTGAAGCCCTCTCTTCTTCTCTGGAGGTATGAAAACAGCTTTAAGTGAAATTTTGATTATGTGTTGCTTTGAACGATCCCCTTTATACAACCAGTCAGCCAGATAATGTTACTGTAAAGATCATGAGTGCAGATTTGAACAGCCGCTTACTCATATAAGGAACAAGCCTAGGTGTTCCTACTCCGTTTCTGCTCTACCAACCACAGGGGAAAATGTACTCCGAGGTTTTTTTTTTGTTTTGTTTTTTTCCTTTCTCTACTGTTGCTGCTGCAACACCCGAATTTCCCCTATGGGGATCAATAATGTATTATATTATCTTATCTTATTTATCGGGCAGCATGTCTCAGGTGTCCAGAGTGGCCTCCTAGAAATCAGGAATGTTAGTCACTTGATCCGAGACTCAGGAGACTGTGTCTAATGTATCCCTTAGTCTGACACAGAACCACTAATTTGTCCTGATGAGAAGGCAGCATCATGCACAGTAGCCCCTGATGAATGGGAGTATGCCTTGCAAGAATGAAGGTACACCCAGTACCCCAAAGGTATCGAACTGCTGCCCATCTGAGTTTTTGAGTCAATTTTCCAATGCCCCTTAGGCCCCCTTCATTGGAAATGCAAAATAGAGAACTAGAAGCTGCAAAGTTGACTGAAGTCTCATTGGAGTTTTTTATTAAGTGAACAAGTCCTACTTAATGAACACATGCCCTGTTCTTCTAACTAAACACACATCGAGATAAAGCAAGGGGCATTTCCACATTCTTCCTTTCTAACATATGATCCAGAGTAGAATTTCGCTTTAATGCGCATAAAATATTCACAAAGCTCCAGTGAAAAAGATGAAAAAAAAATAGGTTAAAGTCCTTTGAAGGGAATTAATATTTTAATGTGACTGACGGGGATTTTAGTAATCAAATAAAAACCTAAACATACTTAGTAAAGTAAATCAAAATCGCCATATATTCAAGGTCCTGTTTCACCTGTTAACCTTTTTTTTTTACATGCACAAACACTCATACTCACACACATATATATATATATACTCACTGGTCACTCTTATTATATACACCTATTCAACTGCAAATTATTGCAAATAACCAATAAGCCAATCACATGGCAAGACGCCCGGCGTCTTTACGCATGTAATCATGGATTGGATGCTTGCACAACTTCAAAGAAATAAAGTTGATATAAGTGACTTATAATGTGCTGTGACCTAGTGGTGCCAAGACATAAACCAAGTATTTCGGAAACCGGTGATCTATCGTGATTTTCACACACAACCGTCTCCGGGGTTTATAGAGAATGATCTGAAAAAGAGAAAATAACCCGTGAGTGGCATTTCTCTGGGATGAAAATGCCTTGTTGATGCCAGAGATCAGAGGACATTGGCCACTGTGGTTTGAAATAACAGAAAAGCAACAGCAACTCAAATCACCACTAGATAAAATCCAAGTTATACACAGGATCATCTCTGATCGCACACCAAAGTGAGCCTTGAAGCTGATGGGCGACAACTGTATAAAGACCTCACTGGGTCCCAGTCCTGTCAATTAATAACAAGAAACTGAGGTGACAGTTCGCACTTCCTCGCCAAAATTAGACAGTAGAGTTTGGAAAGATGTTGCATGGTCTAATGATAGGGACATCATGAATTAAGGCAGTACAAATGCAAAAAGGCATCCAAACCGTTACTAGTAAGATGTACTAAACATGTGTATATGTTTGAACGTCTGCCCTGATCAGCGTTTCTGTGCTATTTTGTTTACTTAAACTTAAGCGATCACTATCCCGCTTGCTCACTACGCTGTAGGTCTAGCAAATCTCTGAGGTTTGCGCTCTTAAACACACATCCAAGTAACTTAACCCCTAATTTAAACTAGGAATCGAGCCTCACATATTTGCTCACCTGACTTCATGTATCACTATGGCAACAGGGGTGCCCCCGAGGCGCAGGTAATGATTCGGTCTTTTGATTGCGCAGTGGCTGCCGTCAGGTCTGTCTCATCTTCCCTGTATTATTCACTGCATGTTCCTTTTTCCCCCCGGGCTGTCACTTCACTCTGTCCTCAGGGGGTCCAGGCCCTGATGAGCACAGCAGTACAGCCGCTCCTGCAGTCAGTGAGCGACTCCGTTGAGGCCATCATCATCACCATGCACCAGGAGGACTTCTCAGGGTCAGTTGTCTTGCCTAATAGTCCCACATTAAGCCAAGACAAGCAACATCAGAGTCAAGTGTAAATGGGTTGCGCTGTGCCTAATGATCTGCACCGAGAAGTCACCTCATGGTCAGGATCAGACCTGATCTCCAGCACAGACACGTGTCAGCTCTGACCATTTGTCTTTATACTTTCTTTGACCTTTTACGCACTCTTGTTTATTTTAAATGGATGCAGTGTTGTGACTTCATATTTTCATTTGTGCTACGTCCTGCAACTTTGGCTTGGATTCAAGCCATTGGGAGCAAAGAGGATGTCATTTGGGGGTAGGAGGAATACTGTTTCAAAGTGACGAGTATTACAAATAGCACATTTTAACTGCAGTTGTTAAAATCACCAGAAATCCCCAGATCATTTTCAACACTTTTTCGGCAGGCCTAAAATCTCTTTCTTGTCTTTTGTCAGTTTTATTTAAAGTGATTATGTGACTTATTGCTTTTGCTATTTTGATTTTTTATCTCACTAAACTAATGAGATCCTGTTTGCTTAATATAGGAAAGAAAATACGTTGAATAATGAAAATTATCTTGCCAAAGAGATATTGTCTGTAACTCTGGCAGTTTCGAAATGATTCCATGAAAACAAGAGTTCTGTTCAGCAAAAAGATGAAAGTAAAGGAATTAGGGAAAAAAAAATTATATTCAAACAAACCCCTGTAGTACTGTAACTACGAATTCACTCTTAGCTTTTCACTCCTGTGGGTTTTCCCTTTTTTTTAAAATCATTTCTTTTATTTCCAAGGCTTTTTGGCTCTTCCTTCCGTTTTCATTTCCTGACCTCAAAAACCTCATCTCTTTTTTTTTTTTTTACTTTTTTACTTTTCTTTTTATTTCTCTGAGATGCAACTTAAGCCAGATCTCTCTCTTCATGAGACCTCAGACAACCTGGATGTCAACAATGAGATTCCATCGGTGCTCTTTACAACTTTTCAAAACTTTATCAGATCACCGATCCGATACCAAGGATATCATAGGAGGTTAATGCTGTCACATTGTCGTTGTCGGCTCATGAGATGTCATTCTCTGAGTTACGTGATTTATCCATTATCTTCAACTGGTTTTAGGATTTGTTTTTTTAGGGAAATCTGCCTCCCCATAAAGTGCTGAGTATATCCAAAGGTTAAAACCCCATTTGGCCCTTCTCCGTGAGAGGTTTTATCCTGAGGTATAATGACGCACCTCGGCACCAGTGCCAGATTGTAAAAGGGTTAAATTTGCTCTTTTAGTAAAAATAGAACATCTTTGGGTCAGAGGCAGGTCACATGAATTCAGGTATGTATTTTTATAATTCTGTGGTTTATGCCCTGTACTTCTTCCACTCTATTTTTCAGTTTTCCTCTGACTCCACCCCAACCCCCTCATCCCCCGCCGCCCCATCCACGTCTCAAGAAAAGAAAGACATTAAACTGTGCATTCAGGCGACTGTCGACTGAACAATAAGCATTCTCCACTGTAATGTATTGTAGTAAATGAGCTGGGGACCCTAACTTGACACCTGTGTGAATGAGAGGTGGAATTCTTGTACAGTATGTCTCTATATGTGGCCCCTTGATCGACTGGCAACCAGTCCAGGCTGAACCCCACCGCTCACCCAATGACAGCTGGGATAGGCTCCAGCATCCCCCAAAACCCTGGCTGCAGGAATGGATAATGAATGAATGAATGACTGAATGAATGGTTCGAACCTCCATTTATGCCAATGTGCAATAGCACCCCTAGAATTTTGTCTTCCTCATAGAGCCAGGTTGTGTTAACTTAGTGAAGAAATGCAAAGCCACTCTCCATCACAATATGACTTTCCAATCCAATTCATTCATGCGTGGCAGCCTTGATATTGAGTTACATTGACCTACTGTACATCTATAATGTATTCTGTCTGTCTGTGCGCACATGTATGTGTGTTGCAGGCAGTTATCCAGCCCTGACAAGCCTGACGTCCCCTGCTCACTCTACATGAAGGAGCTGCAGGGCTTCATCTCAAGGGTGATGACCGATTACTTCAGACATTACCACTGCGCCGACTTCGTGTACGAGAGCACCGAGTCCATTGCTCAACGAACTATCAAGCTGTTCATACGGCACGCCAGTCTGCTGCGCCCTCTGGGCGAGGGGGGCAAGATGAGGCTGGCAGCGGACTTTGCACAGGTCAGGGAACGCCAAGTGGCCATTTTCAGACACTAAACTGCAACCTCTACATTTTATATTTCCAAAATTTAGAATATAAACTGCAAATGGGACTCCATACTTTGACTGTGGCCCTGGTGTGTGTCTAGATGGAGATGGCAGTTGCTCCTCTCTGCCGAAGGGTGTCTGACCTGGGGAAGCCTTACAGAATGCTGCGCTCCTTCAGGTGTGTACACGTTCATGTCAATGCTTACTCCTCCTAAGCAGGCAGAACCAGTGCACCCAAATGAAGCTGTTAACCAGACTACACTTTTCAGACTTTTCATTTTTTTTTGTGTGTGAAAAAACATTTGCATGCGTGTTTATGCACGAGTTTGTGTGTGTGTGTGTGTGTCAGTGTGTGTGTGTATCTGTATGTGTAAAAAAAAAGAAAAGAAAGAAAAGGTGTGATTGCTTTTATCACAACAAACCAAGTGAAATTTCTTCCTCACCAAATGGCAGTCAAGTTACTTGTTTAGTTCACAGATATTCTGAATTTTAGAAATATAAAATGTAAAATTTTCTTCACGCGACTGCAAACACCTTTTCACACTAACACCAGTCGTCTCAATAAACACAGACAACCTCAAACAGACGAACTGTAAGTCAGTAGTCATCTTTTTTTGTACGTTCTTGGAAGTCCCACTTGTTAATTAAACATTTGTTTGTATTGAATTCCAAAATTTGAAGAAGCAGGCCAGAGCCACGAGCCCTGATAATAATTCCATCTGTGAATGTGCAACCTCGGGGCATTAACAAGCTTCTGACTTTCAAATAAAATGTCAGTTCCATCCGAGCATGAGACCTCCATAATTATCACAACAGAACAAGTGGACAGTAATAAATAACACCATAAGAGAAACGATACAGATTTCCTTTTTTTTTCTGGAGAATTACGAGAGCAGAGTGAACTCCTGTGTCAGTTTATTAAACAGACAAAGATTAAACAACATCATCATCCAGCAGCTCGTCGTCATTCTTCCCTCATGGGGATTAAAGAGCAAACTTGGGGAGGCGTGATTTAAAGGACTGTTTGCTGGCTCTAGTTTGAGTCGCTTAACCACTGTTGATGATGCTGATCTGTGTGTATGTGAGGGTGGGGGGGGTGCTAAAACTGGACAGTTTTAACATACTCTATACAACATGTCATCTTAAAACATGATAGCATATCAAAGTTTATTTTTACAATGCATAGAATATGCATGTTTCTGTGTGCCCCCAGATCCTTCCATGAAGACTTTGATACTAAAATAAATGAAATAAAGTTAATTAAAGTAAAATAAAATAAGATAACTCTCCAAATAACTGGCTGGTTTAGATTTTGGCCTCTAAAACGGTTCAGTGATTTATTTATTCATTTATTTTAACAGCTATGAGCCATTACACCAATGGGTCAATACCACCAGCAAATATACACCAAGGGGGGGAAAAAAACCAAAGGCTGTTGCTCAAGAACAAATTAGTCTGCTAACCAAATTTTTTTAATCTTATTTTTTCTACAGCTTCAAGTTGTCTTACTTTTTCCTTTTTACTGCTGAATATTTAGCACTTGATCAAAAAAATCAATTCAGTGAAGAAGCAAATGTCTTGTTTAATCAGTGTGATTGTGAGAGCATCCTCTAATTACATGTGTTTGATTTTGTTGATGTTATGCTGTTAGGTGTGTGTGTGCGCGTGTGTGTGTGTGTGTGTGTGTGTGTGTGTGTGTGTGTGTGTGTGTGTGTGTGTGCACGCGTGCGTGCGTTCTACAACCAGCCTCTTTGGTACAACAGACAACAGATTTTCTCTCTTCACTCTAAAGTGCTGTGGTTACAGCTCGTTATGCTATATTTGATTCCTGTTTGCATAGCCGGTTGCTTGTTATTGGACCAATGTTACCTAGCAACAAATGTTTATGTTACAGTCAGGTCCTTTCTGTACAACTTGTCTGAGTTCAGTGATATTTTCTTCTATATAACCAACTTGTGATGTGTTGAACCATCTTCTGGATCATGTGTTTGATTATTTTGTGGTCTTGCTCACACTTGCCGGATGACTTCAATCACTACTGGCAATAACCGAGTTCTGAGGAGACCCAGGTGTTCACAGGCTCATTGGAATACTTCCAGGGGTGTTTCCAGATTCAGGTGGCCACGTCCTGTGAGCAGCGTGAACACAGTGTGTCCTGTCCCAAAGAAAGTAGGAACTAGCCAGCTAATAACCTACATATGAGAAAACATATACAAACCAACAAACACATTTATTGAGGAGGTCTCAACAATGTTTACACAACAAGCTGATCGGAACAGAACCTCTGTATATACAGTACTGATCCGTCATGTGTCCATGGCCAGCATATTCTGATGATGATGTAATTACAATGTAATTATGATTAACCAGGAAATTCACAGCTGTATGATGTAAAACCAACATCCAATGTAAGACTGGTGTTGTTTGTGGCTTAGCGGATGTCCCGCACCGCAGGTCATTGGAGGCACCTCCACACTTAGTCGTGTAATACACACAGCTTAAAAAAATGCACAATCAATAAACACTCATTTGGATATTTCGAATAAATAATTGTTTTCTTGGATTGTTTTCCATTGTTATGGGAGCCTGAAGTCCAGTCTGACTGCTCACCTACATGTATGTATGGATGTAATCCCAGCAACACACTGCCTTGCACGTTGGTGCTCACACGTTGCTATGGTTACCAAAGATAGTTCTCTGGGTCACTGATTTCTCTCTCTGACAGCGGTAGGACTTAATGACAATTTAGCCTTCGTATTCATGCTCATATTGAAGTTATGTGGGCACCGTGTCAGAACTGACAGCTGACTGACAGCCATATCACCTGTGCTGCTTTCAGGCCCCTCCTGTTTCAGACCAGCAGTCTGATAGCCAGCAGCCCTGCTGTGGGTGATCTGATCTCCTATAGCACCTTGCTCCACTTCCTGTTCACCAGGGCGCCGCCTGAGCTGAAATCACCTTACCAGGCCAGTGCACGCACGTACAAACACACACACACACAAACACACACACGAAATAATACTAAGTAAATCCCAGAACATATACTGGACCTTTCGAAATGCAGTCTTATAATGACAATCGCGAAGATTATTGCCATAAACCAACAACATGACGCAAAGTTGCCAAGAACTGGTGCCAGGACCAGACCCAGATAGAAATAAGGTCGCATTTGTGGTCATTTTCTGAAAATCATGAAAATCAAAAGATATGGGTCGAGTGTGTCATGATGGTCCAAAGACCTCCCAGATCCAGCCCACCTGGTATTTAACGGCTTCCTTCCGTGAGGTTCTGGGCAGAGATGCAAACTGAGCAAGAAGTGACTGAGACCTTGTCTCTGCAGAGAGCTGAGTGGTCCATCGCCCGCTACTCGCAGTGGCTTGATGATCATCCGTCTGAGAGAGACCGCCTCGCTCTCATAAGGTTAGTATTGTTTTATTCATCCTTTCATTTTCAGTATTTATTGTATTCTGAAATCTCACAGGTAGTACTCCTCAGCTGGAGGCCAGAAACCAATCATGGCTTAGCTGAGGCAGGGTGCGTAGGGAGTGATTGCTCTCTAGTGGTGGAATTTTGTTTTGCAAATTTTCACTAGAGGACGTTTACTTCTTTTTTTTTTTTTTTTTTTTTTTGGCTTAACAATATTGTATGTATTCAATTTGGCTTAAAAACTTAAACTTCCTCATATCAAGGAAAGCATATATCCATATATATGTGTATATTTTTTCTGCTTTTTTAAGTATTTATTCAATGCTTTGAAAAAAAGCTTATGAATGCAGTAACTGTCAGTATATATGAATTTGTAATAGTGATTTTGAAATAGCCTCCTTAAAACAGCAAACTACTTCATGCTCTATTTTAGCATAATTCAAAGAGGGATCCCTGGACAAAATCACAATGTTTCCAGTCATAAAATTAGACCAATCTTTAAAATTGTCATGTCGTTGTCATGTTTACTGTTAAATTGATCACAAAGGTCGAGTGACTAAGAAACAACATGAAAACCAGCTGCAGAATATATCGGCAGCTTAAATTTCAAAAAGTAAATGAAAATGGTAGAAGTTGCAACAATTAAACTTGAAATTTAAAGAAATTACCTCCAATACGGTTTTAATAATATTCTTAAATTAGCAGTAACTGTAGGATTGTATTAATGTCACAGCTGCTGGACTTCTGCTGGAACACTTGTCAAAAGCACTGGCAGGTGACCCTATGCTCCCTCTCTGTTGTCCTGCAGGGCGGCGCTGGAAGCCTATGTGCAGTCAGTCCGTGCCCGACAGGGCAAAGAGTTTGCCCCTGTCTACCCTATCATGCTGAAGCTCCTGCAGAGAGCCACCAGCGCCACCCACGAAGCCAGAGCCTGACGGGAGGCACAACATCCATCAATGACAATTCTTTCTTTACAATATTTTTAAAAGTTTGGCTAATCAGGCTTTGTTAGAAGGGTTCTTATTCTAAAGGTCTTCTGATTATAGCAGCCGGACGTGACAATTTTTTGAAACATATGCAGCTTTTCCTCAATTTCCCATGTTTAAAATGAGGTTGTTTTCAGTGTTCAGACTGAACACCAGGCTTTTTTAACTCATAGTAACCTATGGTATGGTAACCATCTATCTAGGTATGTTGTAGGCTGATGGTACAGTGGGCCACATGACTTTATCGACGTGTGATTTGTATCCTATCGTAAATTTCATTCAAGATTCTCAGTTGAAGAGACAAAACCCTTAGACACCAGCTTGCCTGATATAATCCTGTATTTACAAATGGTCAGAAACAGAACATGAGTATTCACCTTCCTGTTTTAAAAACAGTGTAAAATCCAAAGGTAGCTGGTTTGTCATTCTCTTGAAGCTACTGAACAATGTAAAGAGTTCTATCTGGACTGAAAAACTTAACAGGATATTCACTCTGGTCAAATTAAATAGTACTACATGATTTTTTATCAACTGTGCAACATGTCAACCATTACTACTATAATTTGTATTTTATTTCCTGCCATAAATGTTCAATGAGGGCATTGAGGAGTCAAGACATGTTTCTGGATGACTAAATAGGAAACGTGACAGAACCTTTATTAATACATGCCTTCACAAGAAGCAGGAGCGAGCACACTCGCATGTGCGTACACAATATGACACAGGAAGATTTAGATGGGCCACTTCCACTGGTTGGGCGGGGCCTCCTCGATCAGCGGCTCCCATGGTTTCCACTCAGCCATTTTCCTGGATAGAGCCAGTTCACACTCCGCCTGTGCATACACAAGAAGAGAAGACAAAAGATTGATTGTCATGGTATTGGCTGACTAGGCTTAACTATACTTATTCATCTGAAACTATTTTTTTTCTGAGAACCAACTAAGAACATCAGTGGTGTTACAATTCTAATACAGCATTTTAGAATATATCTCGTTGGTGACTGGTTAAAAAAAAAACAACCAACAACTTAGTTTTGTGTGTTTAGAGCATTAAGTTTAAGCCACCAGTAAATTCCCTCCCAAAATCTGAAGTCAAATTTACAGGAAATCGGCAACATTTACTAACAACAAAAAAGGATAAATTACTGTCTCAGACATGGTTTACATCTTTATAAGGATACTTAAAAAAACATTAGTGTTGATGTAGCATAGAACATTTACTTTACATGTACTTTTACTTTTGACTGAGAATGTACCTGGAAAATTACTTCCTCAATCTGTCCACAGTTGATTTTCTGCTCCAGCTTCTGAACATCTGGCTCCTATAAATTGGAGAATGCGGGTCACTTTTGGATTCACACACACGGTGCACAAAGAAACGCCCCTTCTGGCCTGTCAACTCACTGCTTTGACGTAGCCAAACCACTCATTGACCAGCTGCTCCGTGTACTTCCTGTATGCAGCATCCTTGGGCATTGTCTGCAGCGACCCCAGGATCTTTGTATACAGGATACGCAGACGCTGAAACGTGAACACAAAAACGGAAAGTTGCACAAACTCAATCTTCCTGATTATAGTGGAAGGCTGGGTAGTTTGTTCACTGACTGCTCACCTCATGTGGATTCTGGGACACAGCCAAACCAACCAGCCCAGTTGTCTAGAAAGGTATTTAAAAAAAAAAATCATAAATGAAAACATCAAAAATGACCAAAAATCACAAAGTGGTGAGAAACTAAATTCTATTACTTTCCTGTCCATTTTCTTTCATAATTTTTTTTTTTGTAACAGTATTAGTGGTAATACTTGCGATTTTCAATTGGGAAAGGTGTTTTTAGGCATTTTCCTCTTACTTAAAAAAAAAGTGGTAAATAAGCAGCAGAACATTTTTAATCAGTCCGTGGTTGTCTGACAACAATAATGAAATTATCCAAGGCTTGCATTTTTCCTAAGTTACGTATTTATAGTTCTTAAGGAACAATTAAAGAGATACTTTGACAAATGTCAAAATTACTGAATAGAAGATTACAGGAAACTATTTCAACGACCAGAAATGTCATTTGAGAGGACAGATGTTGAGCACAAGGTTTTTGGATGCAGATGAGTGTCTCACTGGCACGTTAATAGAAGTGCTTTAAAAAAAAAAAAAAAAAAACTTTCGTTTTGTTGCTGTGCCAGGTAGTTTAATGACAGTTGTGTCATAAGTGTGAAAATGTGACCAGCGTTTTTTTTTTCATTAATAATGAAAAATAACTAATGTAAACACGAACGACAATGACTTTTTCAAAAAAAATATCAAGCCGTGTTACTACGCCACTGACGTCCTGTCACTATTTAGATCTTAGCTGTTAGCGTCTTGGCTAATTGACGAACAGTCACTCTAAATCTTTGTCCATGAAGGAGAATAAAGCCGTTAAGTCATACAGCAATGGTATTCAAATCCACGCAGGATAACCTTGCAGCCAGAAAGCCCGCAATTTTTTTTTTTTATTCTGTCTTTAGGACGAGAACATGACCTCTAATTTTTACCTTCTTCAGGAGTCCAGCCATGATTCCTCGCAATCAGGAGCCGGTATTTCCGGCGCGTTAATATTACGTCATGTGTCTTTAACCCGGCCCTCCTGCAGTCAAGGTTGCCAGATCGGAAAATTCCTTCTTCTCCCCCCCACAATTTCGTTTCTAGAAAAAGGCTCGGCTGATGCTATCCGATACAAAATGTGAAGATAAGCAACAATCGAATTAAGTTTATAATGTAATCCTAATTTTTGATCCCGTGTTATATCAATCAATTATATTGTAGCGTGGGTGTGAACACTGGCCGCCGGAAACCCATAATCCCCTAAGGGAGTCTCCCCATAGTTCGGGGTTTGAGAACTCCTGTCAACTATTTGGACAATGTTTTACATGTTGTGTTACATTAACCTGCATCATTAGTTGTCATAACGGGGTAGATGCACCCTTAATGTAACGGTTGGGTTGGGAAATAGATTGCACGGGTTTTCGCCAGTATAATTACATCCGTCAATAAGATTAGCGATGTCCAACGTCCAATTTCTCCCTGACCCCTCTCATCATGACGTGATACCCCAGCTTGTCACTTCATTGAAGGTTTATAAATCATTTGTTCATCAAACGCCCGACGTAATGAATACATTTAATATGTACTTGGATAGATTAATTACATTTTATCAATGCCTTTGGATTGCATGTTGAAAAACATTCGAATATATATTTTCTAAGTGATTGGTTAAAGTTTACATTTTACATTTGAAATTCTGTGATAAAATACTAATTGTCACTGAGTAGTGAGTTTGATTGTGAACAAAATTACCACTCCTTGATGCTTTTTTTAAATTTTTTTTTTTTACTCACCTTAATAATACTCAATCCTCGTTTGAGTACAAGGATATGAATTTCAAAACTTTCCAAAATCCAAATTATTTCTTATATCAGATAGATTTGGTAGTTTTTTACTTTTGTGTCAGATTTTCAGATTTTAAATTTTGTTAGGAGACTTTGAAATGTGTTCAACATCACAGCAGTTAAACCCAAAATAGCTTTTTAGTAGTAACAAGTTTTAATGTCTGCCATTGAACTCCTGGAAAGTTAGACGACTACTGCTGAGGTCTAATCTTAGTGCATATGAAAATGATCCCTCAAAACTCCTTTTAAACACAAATGGAGGTTGCTGTAATAATTTGAGATTAGTAAAAGTGAAGTGAGGAGGGCATTGAAGAAGGTGAAGAATGGAAAGGCAGTTGGTCCAGATGATATACCTGTGGAAGTAAGGAAATGTCTAGGAGAGGTGGCAGTAGAGTTTCTGGATAGATTATTCAACAGGATCTTAGAGAGAGAGAAGATGCCTGAAGAGTGGAGAAGTGTGATGGTGCCCATTTTTTAAGAATAAGGGGATGTACAGAACTGCAGTAACTACAAAGGGATAAAGTTTATGAGCCATACAATGAAGTTTGCGGAAAGGGTAGTGGAAACTAGACTGAGAGCAGAAGTCAGTATTTGTGAGAAGCAGTATGGCTTCATGCCTAGAAAGAGTACTACAGATGCAGTATTTGCTTTGAGAATGCTAATAGAGAAGTACAGAGAAGGTCAGAGGGAGCTGTATTGCGCTTTTGTAGACCTTGAAAAAGAATACAACAGTGTGCCGAGAGAAGAACTCTGGTTTTGTATGTGGAAGTCTGGAATAGCAGAGAAGTATGTTAGACTGGTCCAGGACATGTATGCTGGCTGTGAGAAGGTGGTGAAGTGTGCTTTAGGTGAAACAGAGAAGTTCAAGGTGGAGGTGGGACTTCATCAGGGATCAGCTCTGAACCCCTTCCTGTTTGCAGTGGTGATGGACAGGCTGACAGATGAGGTTAGACAGGAATCTCCATGGACCATGATGTTTGAAGATGATATTGTGATTTGTAGTGAGAGCAGGGAACAGGTTGTGGAATATCTTGAGAGGTGGAGGTTTGCTCTAGAAAGGACAGGAATGAAGGTTAGTCGCAGCAAGACAGAATATATGTGTGTAAATGAGAGGAACCTGGGTGGAATGGTGAGGCTACAGGGAGTGGAGATCAAGAAGTTGGAGAATTTCAAGGACTTAGGGTCAACAGTCCAGAGCAACGGAGAGTGTGGAAAAGAGATAAAGAAACGGTTTCAAGCAGGTTGGAATGAGTGGAGAAATGTTTCAGGGGTTCTTTGTGATAGAAGAATATCATCCAGAATGAACGGAAAGGTTTACAAAACAGTTGTGAGACCAGCGATGCTGTATGGCATGGAGAGAGTGGCAATGAACAAAAGACAGGAGGCAGAGCTGGAGGTAGCAGAGATGAAGATGTTGAAGTTCTCTTTGGGAGTGACGAGGATGTATAGGATCAGGAATGAGTCCATCAGGGGGACAGCACATGTTAGATGTTTTGAAGAGAAGGTCAGAGAAGCCAGACTGAGATGGTTGGGTCATGTACAGAGGAGGGATAGGGACTATTTTGGTCGACGGATGCTGGAATGGGAGATGCCAGGCATGAGGTCTAGAGGAAGACCGAATAGAAGATTTATGGACGTAGTGAGAGAGGATGTGAAGGTAGTTGGTCTGAGAGAAGAGGATACAGTGAATAGGGTTAGATGGAGGAGGTTGATTCGCTGTTGCGACCCCTGAAGGGAAAAGCCGAAAGGAAAAGAAGAATAAGACGATTCACTGCAGTGCAAGAAGAAGAAGAAGGAGGTTGCTGTAATAACATGTTTATAAACAATCATTTACAAGTGCATATTGATATCATCTGCACCCTCCTGTTCATTAACTTATGTTTTACCACATTGTTTGATCCGTTATGTACATATGTATGTATGTACATGTATATTATGTATACATCTCTGTCAGGAGCAGGAAATCTTCATTAATAGATCCAACTCATCACCAATGAAATTCAGATTATCTTTGCTTTTGTTATAGGAGAACCCATCAAAGTTCTAGGTGTCTCACATTAAACCTGAACAAACAAGGTGCAAACCCAAACTTAGGTTGCCCACCAGATTTGCACTCACTTTGCATTTACTGTTAATTTCATGTCACTGTGGGAGTGTGAGAAAGGTCTTCTCGATTCCTCAGCACATGCGGAGAAATTGACAATAAAGCTGACTATGACAGATTTCTTCTGTCTCCTAAAGGCTCACATCAGTGTCTCCCCCATCCCTAGTACTTACGATATACACCAAAAATTCCCCACAATCTTTTGAAACAGAAGAAACTTCTAAGAGAGGAGGTGAATGAATAAAAACTGAATAATTCCAGTTGGTATGACAACGTGTACAATGAGTGCCATGACCTGGATGACTGAGAACCTTCCCAAACATAACATTCTTCTACCTTTTTTCACACTCGTCACTGCTCTTGACTGTTGATCCAAAGTACTCAAAATCCCTCATCTTCTTTATCTCCACTCCCTGTAGCCTTATTGTTCCACTTGGGTCCATCTCATTCACACACATATACTTCTTTCATTCCTCCCACTCTTATTATCCTGTCTGCACTTATGTCCCTTCATCAATGCATGATAGAAATCTCATATTTTCCCCTGAGTCCCTCTTATTTTTCAGGTTCCCAGGGGGCTTGAGCGACTGCAGCGGTCCTGCAAGGCATCCACCATTATTATTTTCTTTATGAATATAAAAGGAACCATTGTACCCTTTCAGGAATTACTATGCTGTTAGCGCTGCTGTTACCATCAATAGGAGATCATTTGTGACTGTCCCTTCCAAGCACTGATATCCCCCCAGTCGCTACCACACTTTCTTTCTATTTCTCTGTCCTTCTGTCTCCCTCACTTTCTCTGCACCCCCTCCTAGTCAAGGCAGAAGGCCACGCACACTGAGCTTGGATCTGTTCAAGGTTTCTGCCCTCACAAACAAGTCCACCATCCAGGCCATTCATCGGTAGGTGGGGGGGTCAATGCCCACTAGTAGTGCACTGTGTTGCAACACTCAGGCCCTGAAAGGCAATCACTCAAACTGAACAAGCTACCAACACAAATCTGACGTGGATTAAGCGCGCAACAATTCATCTTTTATCAACTAATTTTCTTCCTTAGGGCTGTTCCCTTCGAGGGTCACAACAGCAAGTCATCTGCCTCCATCAAGCCCCAACCTCTCCAACCTCTTCTCTCACACTAACTCACTTTATGTCCTCTTTCACCTCATTCATAAGTCTCCTCTCCTTCCTCTTGGACTATTACCTAGAAGTTCCAACCTCAGCATCCACTCTACCAGATCTCCACTGTCCCTCCTCTGTACAAATGTCCAAACCATCTCAGTCTTACTTTACCTCCAAAACATATAGCATGTGCTGTCCCTCTGACGGATTCATTCCATCCTTGTCAAACCCAAAATGAACCTCAACATCGTCATTTCTTCTACCTTCAGCTCTGCTCTCTGCCTTTCCTATCATTTCAGCTGACACTGCTTTATGACAACTATGACACAATTTTTATGATCTAAAGGCAGACAACTTCAAATGACAACCGCAGGAGGTGCACATTTAAAGGATTCTTTCTAAGTCATTCATTTACTGGTGTGCTTTGGGTGGGTTTTTGGGAAAAACGCGCCCTTTCAAAGGCAGGTGCAGCAGCAAAGCGGGTGTCTTAGCACAGCAGGATGAAGATTGCATAGTTATAGCGAGAACGACATGAGTGATTTTGTCCCTGATATTTCATCACAGAGCCTGTAGGTTCATGATTTAACCTGTGTTCAAACCCAATGCAAACAATATCAGCTTCTTAAGATATTATGCAAGAGAAACCCTTTTCTTTATTGGCTAAAAATTATTGTTTTTCAGGAAACAGCTGTAAATCATGTGACCACATGATTGTGGCACAAGATAGTGACCTTTGTATAGACTGGAAAAGTGTTTCCCTGTACAATGAAATTCTGACTTTGCCATCCACATGAATCCAGATAAGTATGATAAATAAGTAATAATTGAAATACTGTAGTAACCTGATGTTTTAGTGCAGGAAAATGCAAACGGTGCAGGAAACTGTAAACATACACAGGAATGTAAGTAGTATAATGGAATGTGAACAGTATTGTGTAAGTTATAGTTGAGTGCAGCTTTGAGAGTGCAACTCACGAAGTGCAAGATGGGTTGTATGCAAATAGTTTAATAGACAGCTCAGTGACATGAGTGATATGAGTAGTGCGCTGACTACCATAGACTGGTAGATGGTCTTGAGGAGCCTGCTGCGAACTCCAAATGACCTCACTGTCCTCAGGAAGAACATCCTACTCTGACCCTTCCTGTATAGGGCATCTGTGTTGTGTGTCCAGTCCAGTTTTTTTGTTAATATGGACCCCGAGGTACTTATAGGAGTCCACATCTCCACCTCTTCACCCAGGCTGCTGTTTGCTAATGTAGGTAAGTGGTGTCTCTTTGGTAGGGTGTTAGACTGCTGTTAAGTTTGGTAGGGTGTAGATAGCTTCTCTACAGCCTGAATTTGGCTTCTAAATGTTTCACCGTGGATCTTGGCTCAAGGTATAGTAAAACCTTGTCCTGTGTATTAATGAATGCTGAAACCAACATTTTTCCATTTCATGCAAAATATTAACACATTTTGAATTTGATGGGACAAGCAAAGTTGAAACAGCGAGGTGTTGAATCTCCTCTGTAAACTCCTCTGAATCTGTCTGTAAACATCTGGGAAGTGAGGAGACAGTTGCTGGAGTTTTGAGTGGAATGTTGTCACATTCTTGTCTGACTCAGGATTTTAGCTGCTCGACAGATTTTTGTTTTGATGATACGCCAAACATTTTTGATCAGTGAAAGGTCTGGACTGCAGGCAGGCCACTTCAGCACTCAGTACTTTCCTCCTGCAAGGCCATGCTTTGGGCATGGATGCAGACTGTGGGTTTACCATTGTCATGCTGAAACAGACATTGTCTGGATGAGTGTATGTTGCTCTAAAAAACCCCTTACACTTTTCAGCAACAATGCTGCCTTTCAAGATGTGTAAGCGGTCTGTCTCCCCGACAATAATGCAACCCAATACCATCAGAAATGTAGGGCTTGGAACTGTCCACTGATAAGCTGGTCCTTCTCCTTTGTGGTCCGCACAACATGGGAGTCCACGGCTACCAAAAAGAATTTCGAATTTTGATTAAACTGACCACAGAATGGCTTTCCATTTGGCCTTCGACCATTTCAAATGATCTTTGGCCCGGTGTAGACAACAGCCTTCCTGGATTGGCTTCACATATGGCTTCTTCTTAGCATGATACATTTACTTGCCTTGTGGATTGCACAGCAAATTGTGTTCACAGACGATGATTTCTGGAAGTGTTCCCGAGCCATCTTTTCCAGTAGTCATGCCTGTTATTCATACAGTGCCGCCTCAGGGCCCGAAGATCGCAAGCATCAAGTTTTGACCTTCAGCCTTGTCCCTTGCGTAGATGATTCCTCATTCTTTGAATCTTTTGATTATATTATACAATTTAGATGGTGGGATCTTTGAACTTTTCACAATTTTACTGTGAAGGACTCTTTTTTTGTTTGCTTTTTGTTGTTTATATATGTAGCTTATAGTTGATCTCAACTTTGATCTGTGTGTACTGTACTGTGTTACGCTGCTGGAACCACAATTTCCCTAAGGGAGCCTGTAATATATGGTGTATGCATGTCAGCATCATTAGTTAGAAAGCATGTGAAAACCAATGCTCTTGTTATGGATATTAGAGAGCATTTCTTCAACTGATCCTTACATTATTTTAAAAGATTGGTAGTAAATAAAAATAAGTAGTCTCTATTTGCATAAATCAAACTCTTTGGCACTTACAAGTTGAAATGTTTATCCCTACCTAATACCACTACTTTGCCCTCGGAGGCTTTCTCTCCTCTGTTAAAATCACCCAAGAAAGTCATCAAATCTACACTTTCTTTTCAGTTCCAGTGGCCTCAGCTATGACAGATCTGAAAGTTTGGAAATTCTCTCCATTGTGAAATTCTACATCTCTCACAGTGTTCCAATGTTGGTTTTTCCACTCCAGCCGTACATCTGCTAAACCGGAAAAGACCAAGGGGAATCCAGCCTTCAGTCATGGGGACTGCGACAAAGACAGCTGGAAGTTGGAAATGTTTAATGACATTAAACCAGAGCAATGTCAACTATATGCACACATGACTGATATTATCTGTTTTTAAAACATCTATTGAAAAAATGTTCGACAGAAAAAGGAACATCTATCTATAATTCAGTAGAAAAAAAAAAAAATTAAAAAAAAAAAGGGTATAAAAATATATTACAGATCTCAAGTATTTACAAAGACAGTCTTTCTCTACAAAACATTGTCTACAGTTATACTTCTGTCAGTTAGTTCTCTGTCTAGTATCTGAACTAAAACAATCAATATCTCTTCCTAATGTCTGTTTTCCACTGGATCTGCCCACAGGGCCACAGTTCTGCTCTGTATAGAGTGCATTTCAGCCAGAGTAATTTGGTTAGATTTACTCACTGATTTTATTGTTTTCCTTTTCAAGTTTTGTGCTTTGGTCATGAATGGGACTCTGGCACTAAAATCACTGTTTCATTACAGCTTCTTTAAATCGCGTTTACTTTATTCCAGGCCACTTAATTTGTTTTTCAACACTGAAGGTGGATACCACCGGGTCAAGAGACGTGAAAATTCTGACTCTCGGTTATCTGACCTGGTGTTGAAGCCCATATGAAGCAATGTTTAAACAACTGTGTCGATGATGTTAAATGAAGAAAAGGACAATACACCTCTGGGTGGGATGGACTGCTGAAATGTGCCGAGTCACTTGTTGTGGACCCATTAACAGGCCATGGAAAGACAGCTGCTCCAGCAGCCTTGGCGACGACAGAAAGTGGGGTGGATAGATACAGTGGAAATCAGGGGTGAAACATCTTCAGTAAAATCAGCACCTAAGGGGCCTGAAATGGCCATGGAAACAAGTCAGTTAGGTCCCACAATCCTTTGGGTGTGGGGGGAGTGGTAGTTGGATTAGCAGCAAATGACAGCGACTTCCTCTGAGCTGCTTAGAAGAACATCCTGTGTGAGAAATGAACAGGTCAGATATGTGGAAGAATCCAAAAATGGGTTTTCTGCTGCCATCACACGTTACACGCACGTATATACACACCTGTAGATGTTGGGGTCCAGGAGCACAGCGGTGTCTGTTGGCAGTTTAGAAAGATGCACCACCTTGGTTTTTTGCTGCAACCGGTCACTTTCATTCACCCAAACATCTGGCAATCTGACAGCGAGGGGGAGAATATTTAAATTTAGAGAAAATCAAAAAATCCAGAAAAAACAATCCGTGGCAGCAAAAGATGGCAATCTATAAAACAGTAATAAGTAATACTAATCTCTATCTGTGGTGGGTAAAGACCCTCTCCACCTTGGCCCAGCACAGTAAATTTTGACCATCGTGTGAATTTTTGCACGGACAGGGATTGAATGACAAATGTTAAGAAACATTTTGAAATGACTTAACAAAATCCTGAGAAGGTGAGCTGTGGAAACTCACTTTGAAATAAATAAATAAATAAATAAAGATTCTCTTGTATTGTAGTCTTTAAAGCTGGGAGAGCATTCCCTGCAGGAGCTTATTTTGACTTCAAGCAGGAAAGTGAAATTTCAAAGTGAAATTCACCCCAGCATGAGACACATGGGAATAGACCTTGTCTGCTTTTCTGCTTAACCACACAGGCCAAAGTGGCTATTTTGGAAACTCAAAATGCTAGAGAAGAATCAGCTGAGACCCTTGGACAACAGACTCCCGGAGCAGCTGGCAGAATGGGGCACTCTCTGTCATATTGACAAAACACGACACCTTCAAGCCTCCAAGATAGACAGGCACTGTTCACCAGTGCTGAGCTGTTTAAAGTTGATCAAGAACCAAGATCCAGAATCCCCAGCTGTCTGAGGACTGCACAGACTATTAGCCTCCAAACTATTCCAGCAGGACCTTTCAGCTATGTATGAGCTGTAAATTAAAAGGCTGTTTGCTGAGATTGATAAGGCCCTGTCCTGATTCGTCATTCGGCAGATATTCCACACCCTGTAGGACCCAGTGCCGTCGGTCCTGGAAGAAACTGACCAAAATAGCCCAAGTCTCTGAAAGGATGAGCGTCAGGATGAGTACAAAGCTGAAATCAGGAATGAATCACTTGTTCCACCAATTTGCCCATTCCTTTTAGAACCCAACTTGGAAAGGAGTTATCAGTGCAAAACAATGACACTGGACTGCAGCCAGCAGAGGACAGAACGCCCTGCAGCTCTGTGGCACACACCCTGAGGCAACTCAACTCTTGCTATAGCAAAGCGGTGATTAGAATAGGGCAACAGCACTCTGCTGCTAATCCTGCGGAACTCTGAGCCCCTTCCAGTTCCTCTTGATACTCAGGCCTAAATAGGTAGCTGCAAAACTTTGTCGTGTGTTCAGAAATTGCAGTAAAATCTGTCAACACCTGCCCAGGGGTATACATTAGGCTATGAATGAACCTTCTCTGAAAACTGACATGATCATAGCAGAGAAAGTGTGACATGACTTTGATTCGGATTTCACTTTGACACTCGAGATCTGATCAGAACCTCTTGAGCTCACAGCTCAACCAGGTATGTTTGTGAGAGAGAAGACTGAGAGAAAAGAAATGGAATCAAATCCATTAACTTCAATGGCTGCATTAACAACAGTGCAGCACTTGTACACAGCTCTGAGAGCCCACTGACAACTCAAGGATCCCTTTCCACACTCCAGAAGAGGCGTATGCTTGATTTTCCATGCATCGTTTCTCATGACTAACAAGCTGTTGCTGTAGCTGCTGAATGCCATGTTGCTGTAGCGAACTGCAACATAACTTTGGAAAGTATAAATAGTAGGACACTTTTTAGATGGATTAAATGTGTAACTGATCAGTTTACTGTTATGCCATTCCCATCCAAGTTAATCTAATTTAGAACTTGAACTTAGCTAGTACAGATACTGTGTTGTTAATCCTTAACTAAAATGTAATGTCAAACGGATGTCTTTTTGACAAACTGGTGTTCAGCATGTTGTAATGGACTATCTGGTATGACAGCATCTCAATGTACCACAAATATCTACAGATTTAGCGATAACAGAAATTAATACTCTCAGATATTGATGTAGGCTGCAATTGTCGAATCAACATTAGGGCTCTTAAAAAAAATGTGCTGTTTCCTATATCCTCACCATCGTATGGGGCTGCAGCATAAATATTCTGAAAACCGTTTCATACAACTGACTATAGCAATGGCTGCAGACTCAATAACACACGACAGCCACAAATAAACAGGTCCTGCTGTGTTATCAATCATTTTAATGAGAAGTTTTAATGCATGAAATTAGTTGCATTCAAAAGCGGAAAAACCAAGACTCTGCAGTGCATAACTATGACAAGAGCACCCCCGTGTGATCAGTTACGAGGGCAATCAACTTACATATCCTCAGGTGTCCAGTGCAGAAGGACCTTAACTTTGCCAGAGTCCTCTTTTCTCCTGGCTATTACCTGAACACACACATGGAGAAATAGTATCACTTATCACTCTGCCTTCTTTCACTTAAGCTGCCAAAGGCTGGAAAACAAGCACTTTTCTTTGGGTCATATAAGTTATTTGAGCAGTCTAATCACTGCTCTGCAACCCCAAGTTGACAAGGATCTCCGTACTGTGTGTCCTTACCGTGCTGTGGAAAACCACACTGTGTCCGTTTCCCAGGCTCTCGATGTGTGTTGCCAGGTTGAGACAGATGGCTCGATGGCGGATAGCGTCCATAGTCTGGGCGTCAAAGAAGTCATGAGGCCGGGCTGGAATGTTAACATATACAACTATTAATACAGGGACTGTGAGTGTATGTACGTGTGTGTCAACATTTAACCTCAAGCCCAGCTTTCAGAGTGTTGTGGTTAAGCCTGTTTGCAAATATCAGAGAGTCACATAGGTAATCAAACCATCTTCAACCAAACAGCTGCCTTGTCCAATTTCCACATTATCATAGGTTGGTTAACAGTTAGGAGACTTTATCATGCAACTAGACTGAATTAAAATATGTCCTGCTGAGAAAATGCCTGAAGATACAGTGAGATTTGGGAAGTTCTGGTCCAGTTACTGTGAATATCTGCAATATCCCTGCAGTGTGGCTTTGGGTTTATGTCCTGCCTGTTGCCGATCTACTTAAATTCACACTGTATGGAAAATTCCCCACTGTAAGCCGTATTACTAAGACAGCAAAAGTTGTCTATGGCCAAGCTAGATTTTCAGGCCACTGACTGATGTGTTTTTCTCTAAAAAGACTTTCGTACAGATTAATTCAAAGGAGGAGTTAGGAGTTACAACACAATTCTGATATGATTATACATATATCCAAATTAATGAACATTTTGGTTTAATTTCAAATTTAATTAATCTCCAGCCACTTCTTAGTTTCAAAATGTGCATTTTTGTAATGATTAATAATAAGAGTCTTCTTTCCCTTCTGCTCCCTTCAGGGGACGCCAAAGTGAATTACCTTCCTGCATCTTACCCCATTTTCTACATCATTTTCACTCACACTACTAACACAACTAACTTCATGTCCCCCTTAACTCGATCCATAAATCTCCTCTTTAGTTTCTAGGTCATGATCAATGATAAAGAGTATAATCATTATTATAATATAGAATTGTGATGCAGCTACTGTAGAATGTGTTGGTTTTTGCAGCTTCTTGATAACACCTCAGAAACAGCAATAACCAACGGCATAAATGTGGACATGACTAACATGCTGTGGAAGAGGCTGGGTCCCAACACAAAGCTCAATCCTGGATTTCAGCAAGCCATTTTTGGACTTATGCACTAATGCCACATCTTTATTTGCATTTTTATGTAAAGAATACAAACTAATATGCCATTTTCAATGCATTTGAAAAAAACAGAGTGAATTTACATAGGAGAAAAAAATGATTGGCAATGTAGAAATTAAGCGCCAAACCATAAAAAGACTGATTTTATTTTATCTCAAACTGAAAACAAAAACAGCAAACAAACAACCCATAAAATACTGAAAATCAGTGAGATAGAATTTTATGATCTATCAAACTCTTGCATCCAAGCAGAAAGACACAGACACTTACCCCTTGCTGACTGTATTAATTTAGACTACCAATTCGTCACTGTGCAATAAATTTTGTTTCAATACTCTAATCTCTTTGGGGAATTATGCATATTCATTACATTTTTAGACAGGTTCACACAGGACCAATAATATCCCCTTTGGAAGACACTGACCTTAATCTACAATAAAACCAAGTTAGGACCTGCATGCAGGTTTTGATTAATACAAGGTCTGTTTGAATTGTCATCTCATCTGTGATGTGAATGTTAAATGGAGCAGCAGGAGCCCAAGGGCTGTGTTCATATAGGCCCTATATAGGGATGCTGATTATGACCCACATCTACTGATCCATTTCTTGCAGAACTGCTTCATGGTTCAAGTGTCACCTCTGTCATTACTGAAGTTTGTGTAGCAGGTGCTGCTCCAATCTTGGAAATCACCCATTAAAATCAGAGTTGTGGAGTAAGCTGACAGATGTTGCAGAGTACAAGGGAGTGATTCAGATAAATCTAATGTCAAGATATTCAGAGGCAATTCATCAGAATATATACACACATTCTGAGACCAAGTCACATCAATTTCTCACTGAACTGTAAATCCACAAAATGCATTGACTAAACCTAGATTAGCAGTTTAGCAAGAAAGAAGGCATTTTCGAATTTGGGGGAAAAACATAAAAAGTAAAAGAATAAATCACTGAACAACAATATGTTTGGATTTAGTAAATTACACATCAAAATTCCTTACTGACTAAAAAAAATGTTACTTACGGAGTGAACGTCTGTGTTTGTTCTTCAGTTTCCGCCTCTTGTTGAGGCCAGCCTTGGATGGAGACTCCTCTTTCACTTTGCCCTGACTGGACACTTTGGACGAGCTCTGTGAGCTGAAGTGAGTTGGCACATGGCGTGCAAGACCCCCTTGAGAGGCAAAGGTAGCATTGCAGCCTCCGACCACGCACTGCACACACACACACACACATACGATGATGCAGTAGCTGATAGCATCAGGCTTCACCGATGTGTTACAGAGGTTAGGCTGCTGGTGTCTGTTCTTACCTTGAATGGTTTGTCACCGCTGTGTGTAAGCATGTGTCTCTGCAACCAGCTCTGACTGGTGGATGGTGTGTTATAAACCTTACAGCCTTTCCACAAACACACAAACACCTAGGGACCAACAATCATAGTTGCAAAAAAAAAAAAAAAAAAAAAGAAGTTAATAGGAGACATACTGTTGTTCAGTTCTTTCCTTAACTTCAAAGTTAAAGTCAGCTTTATCGTCAATTTCTCCACATGTGCCTGACATACAGAGGAACTGAGAAGACGTTTCTCACAATCCCACGGTGACATGAAATCAACAGTTATTGAGTGCTCATTGTTCCACTAATCTTCCTCAGGACACTGTCACAATCCTATCAAACAAACAAGGAGCATCTATTTATAAGTCTGTGAAAACAATACACCCCCATATTAAATCCAATTAAAGGCTTTTCGATGCTGAATTAAATGACAATAAAAAAGCACAGCATTGCTTATCTGAGCTTTAAATAGAACACATAAAAATTGTTTGTTCCCCGTTCCTTTTCATGATCATTTGGTTTTAACTGAATACTCATTTTATGCTAAGTTTGATGGAATTTGTTGTTGAATACAGGTATTTGCCTGTAAATATGCAAGGTAATTTCTTCAAGATTTCAAAGTAATTTCTTCTTGAATTTAAGTACAGTTTTACTTGTTTTCAAGGTGATTTCTTAAAGTCTGACTCAAATGCATTGTCCAATGACTGAGGATTAAGAGAGAGAGAAGATCTACACAAGAAAAATGGAACAGAAAATTAGGGGAAAGAACAAAATTAGAAAATAATCCCCCCCAAAAAAGAAAAAGCAAGCATTTTACCTTACAATTATCCATGTCTGAATTTTCTACGTAAAATGATGTATCATATACTTCAATATAAAAAAAAAAAACAACCAACAAGAATTCTAGATCGGAACTCAAAGATACCTAACTATACTGAGTGGTCCACCCATGCAGCAGTACTTTAATACAGCAGTATAATGTGGTCTTGTGATGCACGATGACTCACCCCCCCTCGCTGTCCATCCACATGTGTGGCTCGGATATGTTCTGCTAGGTCCGGGCTACTGGGGAACTGCAGCTGACAGTGGTCCCAGCAACACATGTAGTTCAGTGACTTGCTGCCCGACCCCGTCGAGCCGCCCCCAGCCACCACACCTCCGTGTCCGTTGAGCATTGCAGGGGTGGAGCGGCCACTGGATGCTGTGCTCTCCATGTCCATCAGGGTGCTGCTGATACTTTTGCACAAACAAGAAGAAGAAATAAGTTGTATTTAACGTACTCTAATGCAAAAAAAAAATAATAATAATTACATTTCATATAAAGAGGGATTCTTGTTGATCAATTGATAGATAGCTTTTGCAATCAATTAAAGAGGTGACACTGATAATCAAGGGGGCAAGGACTTTATGTTAAGCCAAAATACATTTAATGAACACATGCTTCTGATACTGACTGAGGGTAACAATCTGCTTAATGTAAAATTATAATAAAGACACGCTACAACTTACCAACTAAGTTTTTTTACTCAACAACAAGCAGAATGAGAGCTGTAGGTAGGAGGGCGTGTGGTTTCGGGTATTTTCACACATTATGATTCAGGTATATTTTCTCCCTTTACGGTCACCAGACACATGCAAACTGGACAGACCCTGACATAGGGGGTACATTTTGCAACAGTCAACAGGACTGAAAGTACCTGGAATGTGTATTTATTCAGTAAGAGCCACAGCAGAACACTGAAAAGCTAGTAAAATTCCAACAGAGACCCTCATTGTTGGAATAGTACTGAAGTGTATGCATTACATTTGTTTCTGTTAAAAGATCATTCTGCAGCTGTTCAGATATTGGACACAAGCTTTAAAACAAAACATTTTCTTCATTTCAAGACAACAGAATAGAGAGATGTATGAGTCAATAATGACTAACTACAAACCAGACTCTTTCATACTCCAAATGTATCATCATGTAACCTCACTCATTAACATCCTCTTACCTAGGTCAGTGTTGCACGCTTACTTTAAAAAAGTAAGCATGTAATCCAATCAAAATTTGGATTTGACTTTATAAATACATTCAATTCTTTCTGGTATATAAAACGTTGGCACTATTCCTCACATACTATACCTGATATATATATCTGGTATATATATCTGATTTACCTGAAAAACTGCACAATATGGGATGGGCAATCTGACTCAAAATTAGTGATATGATAATGAACATTAAACTACTAATCTTAGAGAGTTTTGAAAAGAAATGTTCCTGCATTTGGTGTCTTTTGAGCCCGAAACAAATTTGCTTTGAGAAAGAGTAAGGTGAGATGGACAAGACAAAAAAAAGACAAGATTTAAAGTTGGTTCAGATATAGCCATGGTACAAATCGCTCACACCCTTTGCACCTTATGTTCCACTTGTCTTAGTGGCTTTTTTGTAATTTTTGTAATTTTACTCGGTTTTGTTCAGGATCTGTCACCTTTGCCCAGAGAACCCGTAGTTATACTAAATATATCTTGATCTTCGTGTTAAAGGAGGCATATGGATCTTTAACCGGTTTTATCACCACTGAATATAAATCCGGTTTTGAAATATTTGTCCCAGAGATTTTATCCTTCCTTCTTTTACCCCCCACCCCCCCAAAAAGTTCAGTAATAGACATGGGATTTAACTAATACTATGTGCCATTGGCACATAGTATTCTGGTTAACAGTACATTAATTTCCCACCCCAGACTGATTATAATAATTAGCATACAAAAACATCTGTCTCTCTTTTCACCCTCATCTGATAGTCAACTATTTAGGAAAATGAAACTTGAATTGAATCAAACACAGATCATACTCTATACACATATCTCAGCTGCAAAGCCTGTAGGGTGTGTTTAAGCCAGATGACCATCTGCTCTTGTGACTGTCAATACTGGCTCTTTGTGGGTGCTGCACACACCCACCCTACATAAGATCCCACACCTCCTCGGAAGAATACAACCATGTTTACTGCAAGCACACACACACATGCACGCACGCACAGGGAAAGCGAGAGAAAGAGAGAGAGAGAGACGGAGAACCAGCTGCCACTTTTCTCTGTGTAGGAACAAAAGACACACTGAAGCCTTACAGCTGCCATAACAGCAGGATTACCAGAAGTGGAGAGGCAGCCACGGTGGCACTAAAGCCTGGGAGCAGATTATTCTAGATTATTCTTTGTCTCCTCTAAACTTCCAAAGTTGATGTTTACCATCACTGCAATCTCTGAACAGAGCTCTACTCTTATTTATATAACTTATTCCCTTAATGTCAAAAATTATGTACAAAGACTCGGGGTGGGTGGTGCAGAAAAAATGAAATCATTGATTCAGTATAGGGAACTTTTCCCACTCACACTCACATGAAATGGACACGAGTCAATTCACCCACTAATGTACTGTTCACGCGCACTAAGTCACTTCTCCAAAATCCCCTCAGTCCTTTGAGATGTGGGTTGGGGGGTTGAGGTGGGGAGTTTCCATCAACATTAATTCAGAACTGCCCATAGCTCTCATCTGAAAGCCAGACCTATGAAAGGCTCTCGGGATGTAATACGAAAAAGTGTGTATTATTTCATATCATGGAATTTTTTAATATTTAGCAGTATAGCATTTAATTTTAGCTTTAAACATACTGTCTCAAATATGAATCATCAATTTGTAAGATATTTACTTAATTTTAGCTTGCTTATTAAAACACCCACATACACAAAATAGCACAGTGTCATAAAATAGGAATCCATTACTTTTAGAAAATCATCACAAAAAGAGAAAAAAAGGGATGTGAAAATAAATTACATAAAGATCTGTAAGAAAATAAAGAAATCAGGTGAAAAGTCACTGAGTAAATGAAGTATAAGAAACTGAAATTAAGAAAAAAATTCAAGAACCTGATATAAAAAAAATACAATTCTTTTGAAAACTGTGTTAGATTTTAAATTATGATGAATACAGCTTTATTTTATAGATAAACTTATTGCACTAAATATAAATGCAGAGTGAATATACTAAATCCACCATTAAAGTTTATGCACTTTTTTGGTGGTACCTTCTCCATTATATACTGAAGTGCCATTAATGGAAACAACGAAAATTGCGGTTGTGGAATTTAAATGAACAGTCTGGTCTTTTCTAAATTTGGAGATGACTGATTATCTGCAAACATGAGTAGTCGAGGCTGTGGGTCAGGTAGTCACGACCGGAACTACCTTGCATCGTGAACTGGTTTGGGAGTTAAGTCAGAGGCAGAGAGCATTCCAGGGCTTAGTGAACATGAAACCTGTCCAACACACGCTGCAATTTTCATGACTGGTTGGTAACACATTGGACAATTACTCATACAGTATTGTGTAGGTCTGTGCACTTTCACAACACAATAGTGGGCTACTTTTTCCCTTCCTTGTGAATATTTTAACATGGGCTAGATGAAATGAAGGGAAATTAATATCCTCACATTGGACCCCTCTCCCAGTTAAATAGAACCAGATTTATTTTGACATGGAAAACATAACATCACAATGTAGTTGATTTTCATGGAGCATTGTGGAGTGTCAAGTGTGTGTGAGAGAAAGGTGTCAGTATGAAAACTTCACAATAGTCCAACTACCGATTGAGAATAAAGATTGTTTCCAAGGTACTGTTGTGGAGAGAAAATTATTTCTTTAACCTGAAATGGAAAATTCATTTGAAGTATCGCTGTTAAGTTCACACTTGACTCTTATACTTTCCCCTCACACAAATTTACACAAAGCAGAGGTTTTTCCAGGGGGGGGGGTTGTGTGGCGCACATTAAGGCTGGCTTCACAGGGGGAAACTGTTGTGCAACTTGTTGCAGGTTGCAGGGTGCATGGACTTTCATTCAGAAAAAAATAAATATAGGTCGCTTTACATTTGTCATTGTTTTTCAATTCTATTAAATTTGTCTTCGTAACAACAGCTACTTCCTTGCATCCTATTTGTACAGATTTATCAAAGGATGCTATGCATTAGAACATATTTTTAACTGTACTGTTAACAAACAACTGCAATGTTCACAGACATAACTCACTTGTTAGTAAACATAAAAACGGAGATATAATCTGAGAATGGAATTCTATGATGTAAATCTCCCTCTGATGCATCAAGAAAATGTTCTGTAGGTTTCAATTTTGTTGACAAGAATGAAGGAGATTACATCACGTAGTCGACGAACCACAGCATCAAAAGCAGGGTAACACCCTCGCCTTAAATGATACGGCCATTCTGATTGGCTCATACAGTTGGCCAAGACTGTGACTGGGGTTTTCTAGAACAAGGTGCAATAGCGAGTAGAGGTGTGTGTGTGTGTGTCATGCATGTCCAAGTTAGTGCAAGTGCATTCCTCAATAAGATGGCTAACATTGTATACATTGATGTAAAAAGTTGAGAACTATCGGCAACAAACAACAAAGATTGGTTTGTGTACAGCATCTTACTCAGCTTGAAAAGGAGAAACGTATTTTCACATTGTCTACAAGATTTTAAAAGAAATGTTTTGTATTGCAAGGATGTAATTTGTATCTGCATATAATTGTCAAAAAGACACTCATAGACTTATATCTCAAAAATGGTCTGTGATGGTGTATTGTGGATTTTTTTTTTTATGATAAAATTATGCAACATTACTTAAATCAAAAGTAAGATCAAAAATCAAAAGATCAAAAATCCAAGTTAAAAATTTGGTACTCATAAAACCTAACTCAAAAAATGCTTAATGGCAAGATTACGTACTTCATAATACATTAGATATACAACAAAAAATACAAGATGTAATCCCAGCCAAGATGATACCCACAAATCTACAACAAACATGGTTTCCTGGAAAGTAATTACTAGGCAGTTACAGTATAAATCACCAGATGATCCGATTTCCTCTTCTAAAATGTGTATTCATCACAGTGATGTACTTCATGATCAGACAAGCGGCACAATACTGGATTTCTTTCGTTGCCTTCAAATAATACTACTTAAAAATAATAAAATTATACTTGTACTGCACATATGAAATTTTACATACCTGTCATTAAAAGACAGAATTGTGAGAGAAATCAGAATGGTATTCTTGTATATACATTCTCCCATCACCATTCATATGAATTATATACTAGTGGAACAGTTTTAGCATAATATTTTTTTAAACAAGTATAATTTATTTAATCTCTTATAACAAGGATGCTATTTCAGTTGGAGTTGTTGGCTGCACGTGAGAGCTCATGCCTCATGTGGTAGGGCGGGTACTTACAGGGTGCAGTTGATGTATTTTCATGACTAATGTTATTCTTTTTAAAGACTAAAGAGGGTAATTTGACCCAAAATAAAGAGCACCCTTCTCTTCCACTTTCGGTCAGCGAGTGAGGGGAGTAAACTCGGGAGCCACCCCGCCTCACCACTTCTCCGCCGGCAGCGGGAGGCACGAACGGCCTCCTCATACTACTTACTACTTCCACAGACCTGTCCTCCGAATCCATCCGGCTCAGCGGCTCCCCGTCCGATGAGGTCAGCTCCATGCTGGCCCGCCTTTTGGTGCCGAGCTCCGGCTTTTCCGCGGTCTTCGCGCGGTCGGCAGGCGGCGAGGAGGAGGAGGAGGACACGCTCTCCCCTTCTCTTTGTTCTTCTTTCGGCACCCGGGAGCCCTCTTGGGTGGAATCGGCGCTACTCGTCGAACTCCGCTTTGGAGGACTTTTCAAGGGTTCAGTTAGTTTACAGCCGGTTTCCCCTTCGCCGGGGTCCCGTCCCGTGGCCGGTGAGGCGCTTTCTTTGTCGTCGTAGTCGTCGTCGTCGTCGTCGACGTCGTCGTCGCGGGCGGGAGGCGAGTCGCCCCCGTGCTCCTCCGTCGCACCGCGACCACTACTCACGTCCATTCCTCCTCGGTTCTCCTTGTTGTCGCCCGGTTCCTGTTTGGGGTCCGACACGGCCTGTCCCTCGTTGCCGGTTTTGGCAACGGTGCCGTTTTGAGACGCCTTCGGCTGGGAATCTTGTTCTCCCCCCTCGGTAGTTATTTGAGCCATATTCAAATAGCACAACGAGCTAGTTGGTGATATTCCACTCGAAAAGTTGCCCTCCGGGTGCCCTTCCTCCTCCACTCACACTCCGCTCGAAGCGTAAAACACAGCAGGGGTTTGTAGTGACGTCACGGCTCCGCATGGTCAAAGATCGTATATTCACGTTGATGTCTCACACATGAGTTGAACTAACTTTGCAACTACAGTTAGATTCATAGAGCGCCAAATAATGGTATCGGAACTCTCAGCGATGGAGATGGATTAAAACTGGTTTTACGGCCACCGTTATCACTATTTCGTTCTGCTTGTCCAAAGGTTCGCAATCAACAACATCGTTTTATTATTCATTCAGCTTAAGGCATCTTTTTCTTATTCAGTTTTTCAGCATTAAAGCTTTCACCTCACAACACAAATATTCCCAAAGCACCGCGATTAATTATCCTCGCAACAAGAACACACTCATGTCGCTAAACCGGAAACATCTCAAGGCAACCTTTTTCTGATGTAAATGAGTTGTTTTTGTCTTGTAACAACTCATGCATATCAAAGGAAGCATCTTCGCAAATATAGACTACCTTTGGCATTGTGGCCTCGCAGCTCCACGTGTTCCAACAAACAGAAAATGACCCAATTCTGGAAGTGCTGAAAAGGCAACGTTGTTATCCCAGCAAGGTGCATAATGCCGAAGGCGCCAGCGTCGTTTTCCACCGGCCACAGGCTTCACAAGTGCTCACTACCTCGGCTCTCGAATGTAGGACTGACGGTCAGTCAAATTGTCTTTAACACAGAAAAAGGCAAAAGTTGAGTATAGATGTCCTTTCTTCTTTGCAGAAGAAAGGCAGTCATGCTGACGAGAAACAATATCATGGATATTCTAAAGCCAACCGTCCCAACGTTCATAATCAAATTTGGTTACTATCGTACATTTTTTGTCTTTATGTCCTGAAGGCTCCCTGCAGCTGACCCAAGGACTACATTATCTAAACTACTGTCCTGGTACTGCTGCTTTGTCAAGTTACGCTCCTTATAAATATATAAACAAACCTACTTGGTGGTTACTTTGGAGTCCAAGTTCCACCTCCTTGAACTCCAATTCTTAAAGTTATTTTTTAATTCAAGAACACATCAGGCCTACAAACTGAGGTTATGGTATTAAGTTTGTCAAAGCAATACATTTTTTATGATGGCAGACACACCAGTATTTACAGGACCCTTTTTGGCAAAGCACGACTAAGATGAATTGGTTTGTACAAAACAACTGTGTTTTGCCCAAAATAAACAAACAAACAAACAAACAAACCAATACAAAGCTTTCCTCAGAATGTGGCCTGGAAGTATAGTATGCAGATCAGGCACAACAAACTTCTAAGTCACAAACCCTGAAAATGCACTTTAGTTTAATAAAAATAATTAAATATGGTCGACTTTTAAATACAGAGGAGTTAAAAATGGCATTTAAGGGCTTTTGATGAAATTTTTCAACAAGCAACTTGACAGAAAAAATATTGGTTTCCTGAGTAATTGGGTTTCTGTGTTGAATTGTGCTGGAATTGGGAGTTCGTTATGATTCCAAATAATAGGTCAAACCTCAACGACAAAAGATTCATTTATTGATCATTGAATTAATAGAATTGCACTGAGAATATGAAACTGACAGAATCATACAAGTCATGTATATCAGATATTTTCTGATTTTTAAAGAAGATAATTTTTGTCAGATACCCTTAAAGTTGGAAAACTTTTGCAGAGACAAAAATGAGTAAATCATTTTCAGAACCACCGTAGTGGAGGAATATACTGCATAATAATGAAATCGAAATCTTAGTAAAGACCCTTGTGACTGATTTACATTTGAGAATTATTTTGTCACCTTATAAGTTTACCATTATTTTTTAAATCACAAAATTTTGAGGCAGTATCTCTCCCCCCTTTACTCAATAGTGGGGATGATCAATTGATTACATTAGTTTTTATTTGGGTCAGGGATTCATTGAATCCCCCAGAGGTCATAGCCATATGATCACTTTTGACACAGAACAGATAATATATTTGAATATAGAAATAAGGGGCAGAAACCAACAGATTCATTTGAATTATGTTTAATATTTGCAGAAAATTTAGAAACGGCTGGTTAAAAGACTTTTTACTTGAAACTTCTGATATATTTGGAAATGACTCGTACAAGATAGTGAAACATGAAATAGATCAACAAATAAATAGAATGATGACCAAAAAAAAAAAGAAAATTGGGTTTTTCCGATTAGTAAACACCTATGCTTAAAGCAACTTTAAAATGACAAAACTGTTTCATTTTCACTCATTTTTAAAAGACGCAAGTTGAGTATTCAGACTTTTAGAGTGTCACTTACACCTCATTTTTATAAATAAAACATTTTCCTTTATCTTAACCACAGCCAAGGGGCTTGAGACCTGCACACATTGGATAATGTCTTACTGTTAATCCTCGATCGCGGTTTCACTCTCCGGAAATGATTCATCAAAGTTGTCATACCCACATCATTTTCTTGTAAATGTGTGCAAGCATTTGTACTGATTCCTGAGTATTACCCATTTTAGTCATCATTTTAAGGCCCTTTTTTTTTTCTAAAGTCCTAATACAATGTTGATTTCTTTCTATTTTATGTAGTTCTAGGTGTTTTTCTTTCCCACAAGTCTAACCTAGAAAACCATGACTGATGCTTCTGATTCATTAATACAAACATGACTATTAAAAACATGAAAACTACAGTTCAGTTGAAAAACACTGCTATTTGTCACAGTTCAAGTTCTACATTTTATTGATATTTATTTTGTGTCATCTTTTAAGCCTACTTGGTTTGTCTGAACCCATCAGCACCAGCACCATTAGATCCAAAAAATAAAGTATATGGGTTAAGTGAGGACCAGATGCACTTGTTTATGCAGCGATGAAGGCCAAAGGCAGAAAGCAGTCTGCGTCAAATGCAATAAAGTCTGAGTATGATGATCCCCATAAAAATACACCATATGCTGTAGAACCCTTCAGAGATCAGTGCTAACCTTGTAAACGGAACCTACATTGAATAGAATAAATTATTTACTTGGTCATCAAATACTTTTTGTGTTATTTTCCTCTGATTTATGAAGTGTTCCGAGGTTTTTTCCCAGTATGATTAAAGGCAAGTAAGACTTGAGTGAGGCAAAGCTGAGTTTCCATGTTGACAGTAAAAACCAGTAACACATTTTTTTTAAGAACATCAACATTTATTTCACATGATATAAAACAGATGGGGTATGAACTTTTTGCATATTGACCCTAATAACATTAATAGTAACCTCTTATTGTTATAATATATTCATTCTTTTTTCAGTGTGTACATAAATTAGTCCATCTTCTGTATTTTCATTTATTCATTTTTTTTTTACAGTCTATACATTTTTTTTTTTTTTAAATGTACTTTATGTCCTGGAGATCCAAGGTCCTACTTATTGCTTCGTACATGTGCTATTCTCAAAACTCCTCACCACCTAGAACAGTTTCTTGATGCAAAATGTCTAATCGGTAACGTGTCTGTCAAGTTTATTTTTATATCTTCTAAGTCATGTAAACCAAGACAGAAAAAAGTAAACGTGACTCAAATGAAAAAGCAGGCCAGAAATTCAAAAGCATTCACATACTGCGTGGTCACCATCCTCCGTGTTGTCTCAACTAATTCACAACTTCTGTAAAACACTTGTGTCCGTAAAAAAGGGAATAAAGCAGCATGAAAGTGGCACCTTGTTGAAGTACAAATCTGCTTTAATATACTTTATATATATATTTATAGATTTATAGTTATATATATATATATATCCCACAGAGGACAATCTGTCATGTTGCAAGAGTGAAAATATAGTGATACAGGGGCTTTCAGCCCCAACAAAGAATCCAAACCAGAGCATGTCTGCGAAGGTTCTCAGTCATCCAGGTCATGGTCCATCGTTGTCAAATCTTATTGTGGAAACTGGACTTAGCTTTCTCCTTAATGATGAAACGTCCTTAAGGAGACTGTTGTCAAGATTTGACAGCGACAAACAATGCAGATTAAAAGTAGAAAACAAGGGTGGTCACTTTGGGATTAAAGTAAAGCACTGCATGTGTGTAGATTTGGTGCTTAGCCCATTTGCGTGAGACATGCTCCTATTTACAGCTGCACTCAGCTTTTGCAGTATTCACACTGAAGATCTTTAACCTGGAGAATATTCCAATCAAGTTAAAATTACCTTTGATACTCGATCGCATGGTATCAAAACTTCTGTGTGCGTGTGTGTGTGAGAGAGAGAATAGATTTGTGGTAACACAATACTATGAAGGGCCTGCGATTTGTAGTTTTATTGTGCTAATTTAACTGTTTGCCTCTGAGAATTCAGCAACGGCGCTAATCAAGTAGCAAGGCTACGCTACCTTAACAAAGCTCACACCAACCAGACAGTGAGCGAGACCTGGGCTTTTTCAGCCTCACTTCTTATACACATATCGGCCACCGTTTAGTCGATCACAACTTAAAACTGTCCAAAGTTGAGCCTCCATTCTTTCATAGTTACAGGCTAAACTGAGTTTAACATCTCTACACCGAAAATTGAGGGCGAGTCCTGCTAATCCTTTAGCATTGCTTGTTGCTTTGCAAACTTAGCGATGAGCAGAGCATTAGCATGGTTAGCTAAGCAGAGCTACACAGGTAGTGGCTTGTAAGAAGCAGTTCCTAAAACACAGCAGGTGACCAGTCGAAAAAATTTAATTCAATGCCCAAACTCTAAAATACATTTTTAGTCAAGATTGTGAAATGGTGTCCAGTCTTTAGCCTAGAAAGAAAAACATATGCATGTAAGCTCGCTAGCTAAATGCAGTATCTAATAACATTGCACACATCAAGCAATAGATAACGAGACCAAGTCCTTCTCCTTTATCCTTGTTCTTTCGTTGTTTAAGATGTGAAATGACCATGAATCAAATAAAATTCAAAATTGACTTTTTAATTCATAGCTGCACAGCATGACATTTAATTTTCCTTTTCTTTGTTTGGAAAAAGAAAAGCAAGCAAACAAAAACCAAAAAAACATAATGGTTTTTAGCTCTTATCAAATGGTTTCCTATTTTCTCAGTTGATTCAGTTAACTGTTTATTAACTAATGAGACAGTCTGAAGGGGAAATTAGCTAAAAGTTACCTGGTCAATTGCAGACATCTAAAATCTGAAATAAATTACTGAAGAATGTGAAGGAGTAAAAAAATCATCGAAGAACATGCAAAACCTTATCCTCAAATTGATACTGGGGTCGGAATCTTTTCATGTAGAATTTGGTATTTGGAAAAATATATCTATATGTTTTTTTTTATTTAATGATGGTCATTGCACTTGTAAAAATAAAGCTACTCAGGTTTCACTTGAAGGGATATTCCCTGGGGACTTCCTGGGTAGTGATGTTCATCAGAAAGCTACATAACTCTCAGCAATTGTCACGGTGCAAGGTAGAATTCAATGACACTAACAAAATATCATCTGCTGCAAAAGTCATGACCAAAGGTTATGATGAGCCTTGGAGAGCAAATCAAATGATATTATGGCGCACCTCTGCTAATCCACTAAGTTAGACTTTTCTATGCTTCCTATAATCAAGTGGCTGGATAGCCAACATTCTCTTCATATATTGTCACCTTTCAGAGCACAGTGTGACAGCATGACATAAAACGATTCACCTGAAACACTGAGAAAAAATTGTCAGTGACTAAGGATAGAGTGTTTGCATGACTCCAAGCATGTAGGCCAGGTTGCCTTATTCTGGTGTTAATTCTATATCTTTTTAGAGATATGGATGAAAGTCACTCACCCTATAAAAAAAAAAACAACAACCCATTTTTGTCGTATTCAATGGAAATTGCACAAAAACATCATCTAAGAAATGATCTGATGTAGTTTCAGCATGCTTTGTCCGAACCCAAACTGGACGCATACAACATGTTCACGCGATTGAATCAATATTTTTGTTTGGTCCCTGCTGCTCTAGTGCAGCTGCTTTGTGGCAACAGCTCAGAATTCAAGAAATTTACAGAATATACAGCACATATTTTACAGCTCTTAAGACATTAATAGGCTTGTGCAAGTATAGTATATATTACTTTTATCAATTCATAATTGGTGAATTTTCAGTAACTGAACCATTTCACAATCTTATTTTGACACAAAATTTGGGAGCAAATATAACTCAGAAAAGCTAGCTTTCCATTAAAATGTATGAGTATGGAAAATTCTAGAAGGAGCAAATGTCTTTCTGGATGGGATGGAAGCCTGTGTGCGTGTGTGTTGTTCAGTGTGTCCTTTCAGTCTCCTTGTGGAACAGTAGTATCAAAGTAGTTCTGTAAACGCAGGAAGCCATGGAGCATGCTCGGTGCAGGCTGGCTACATTTGGGCTTTACAGGATGCCATCATTGGTGTCAAGTCAGACGTCACTCACGTGTCGTTACTCACCATGGTGAACATCTGTGCTGCAGGGTGAAGCAGAGGGGAAAGATGGTGTTTGTTACATTCTGCCTTGACAAATTGCTTCCAAAAGTGGTATGCACATAGCTAATTAAAGCATCAGAGTCTTCTGTTGATTATAACAACCAATTTTAGAAATGTTTAAAAACATGCACTTAGTCTCACTTACAATTGAATCAAGAAATGTATTGGCTTTATTCGAGAGAAAGTTCACTTTCTTAAGATAGGATTTGATAGTGAAGGTGAGTCCTATTGGCCATAATTCTGAGCCTAGATTATGTCATTAGACAGCTGTTTAAGCACTGAACATACAGTATACATTAACTTCATAATGATGAGTTAAAGTAATACAGCTAACTGTTGCTATTTAGAGTAAATTATCATTTCTTTAACTCCTGCTCTCATAGCTTTAATTCAAGCAAGTTGCGCTATTTTTTGCCACGCAGACAGACCGATGGGTAGATTCGCATTGTACGTCAGTACACACCCTCTATGATTCCATGTGTCTCATTGAGCAAACTAATTTTGACAACACAAACCTCCTGCTCTGTCTGGACCGGAACAACAGTTGTTTAGGTGAAGTGTTTTACACCTGAACATCCTTCCCTGTAAAGCCACTCTGACTGGTCAATTGGAATTTTCATTGATGAAAAATAACATTTGTATAAAATCACATCAATGCTTTACATCGAATACTAAAAGTAGATGTCCTTTAATAATTCTGTGTTTAACCTTAGCCAAGTAAAAATTTGAATTTCCACTTTCTCTGATCTTATGATATACATGGCAGTGTGTTAAAGGTGAACAATTTTGTGGAGTAGAGCAAGAAGAGGATGAGATGTACTGATGCATTTCAGTACAACTTGGAATAATTCAGATTTGTCTTTCTGTATGTCTTGATTACTATAAAACTTGAATCTGATCCCAATACCAATTCACAGAATCAGACTCCTTCAGTTATACCTTTCATGAGGTTTTCTTGGGGTGTGCAATACGAGCTGCAAAAAACCTTTGTAGTTCATTTATTATTTAGTCAAGTACCATGAGTTTCATAAATTATGTAAGCAAAGCACAATCGTCGTAACTGAAGCGCACAAACTTTATGACATTAAATGAAATTACTTAAGTCAAGGAACTCAGAAATAACCCCAAAAAAGCCAGGAAAGGAACCACAGAGAAATCTGAGGGCAACAGTAGTTACAAAGTTCAACATAGTTTTCAAATCCAGACTTTTAGCTTCAAGGCTTCTAATTAAAACATTGTCTCATTGTGTGTGTGTGTTGAAAGATCGATATAAAACCAATAATTTCGATGTACTTTCTCAGATCCCTCGTTTAATAAAAAAAGGAGCTTTTCTGTTTCCCCACTAGAGAGCGCTACCTGTTAGGCTTTCCTCGCATTTTCCGAATCAGATGTCAGAAGTGAATTCATGTTGTATTTTGACATAGATTTGTTGATGTCATTATCCATAGATCACTGTTAAAAACTATTTCTAATCAGTCCCTAAGCCATGTGTTACTATTTTGTTCATGTATTCACATGACTGCTTTGTGGCATGTGTGGATGTTTTAAATCGTACATGGAAACTTTTCTAATGGAGGTTAAGCTTAGATATTGCGGATTAGGCAGAAGCTGATCGGCATCAAGAAAGATGGTATGGTTACTATACCTGTAGTTACATGGAACCATCTAATGAAAGTCATTTAAAAAAAAAATAAAACAACACAATCTTTCAGTAAATACTTGCTAAAACAGATTCTTTAGTGGTTTAGTGGGCCATCTGAACCGTTGCTAACCTGTGATCACTATGAAGAGTCTAATGAATGATTCAACTTAAAAAAATTACTATTTTTGGTCTTTGTCTGATATAATAAACATAATAAATCCTACGCGTTAACACAAACTGAAATGTAAAAGCGCACATTTTTACAATAACGTAATATGTCTTGTTGTGTAATTCTGCACCAAAAGCAGATCTTTCTTTGTAGCGTAAACTGCAAAGTCTTCCCTGGTGTATTAGTTTTATAATTCAGCTCAATAAATGTCACTGTAGTTGGAGAATCAGGCTCTTGCAAAAATTTGACCTCATCTCATCCAAAATTTAGTTGAGTTTGATTTAGACTGATTATTATTCATGCGTTAAGGTGGCCGACTCAGTGAATATCACACAGAGCTGCACGAAGTTGACACTTTGAAGAAAGACTGGATCTTAGCTGGCTTTCTGTATATACAGTCAGCTTGTGGGACAAAATATAAAAAATTTGAAAAATACAAATATAGTATTATAAGCTCTAAGTAGAATTAGAAATGCCGCACTATATAATTTTGCCCCCAAGGGTACCTCCTTCTTGCTACATTCAGGTTGTACAGAACCCCATGAAAGGAATTTAAAAATCTTTTAAATGTTCCTTTAATTTCAGTACTTTGGCTCCAAGGTTATGGGATAGTACAAAGTGCGTTTTTAGAATAGGTATTTTTTGTCTAATTCAAAAGTTCTAGAAAAGACAAAATCTGCCACGAAAAGCTATAGAGCTGATACTGTTAAAGAACATGTCAGGAATGAACTTACAAGCCAGGAAATTGTTGTGTTTTTTGTCATCCGTAGTCAGCTGGTTGAAAGTCTCCAGGGTCCTGTCAAACTTCACCTCTCGGGTAGTTTGTTGCATCACGTCGGACTCCTCATCCTTGGGCTCAGGGCTCGGTGTCTCGGGCTCGGGAGTCTGGAAGCTTCGGGGAGCAGAAGGGGATAAAAAAGGTTTTAAAAACAAGACAGCTACTGATAGGACATTTATGAGTGTGAGGCACTCACATGAAGAACCACATACTTCTAACCATAACTGAAAGAGGACTTGACATTCGGGAGCATTAGAACTTAAGAACCACTTTAGATCCGATAAAGGACCCCTATGGATAGCAGTTTTGATATCAGGACATCTGTGAGTATTTAATGTTCAGTTGTAACCTTCTAACAAAGCTTATTTTTTACTGATGAACACAAACTTGTATTTTTTGTGGTATTACTTATTAATAAACACACACACACCTGTTTTCAGTGGTGGTGTTTGTAGGGGAGCTGGTCATATCCTGTTCTCGGTTTTCGTCGTCATCGAATGGCTGAAGGTTGACAAACTCGACATGTTGGGGTTCTGTTCCCAGATCCACTATCACCACCCTTTGGCTCTCACACTGCCCGTTGTCACACGCACAAGCACACGCACACGCGCACGCGCACGCGCACGCACGCACGCACGCACGCACGCACGCACGCACGCACGCACGCACGCACGCACGCACGCACACACACACACACACACACACACACACACAAAAAATTATTTCAAATAATATTTTTCTTTATGCATATGCAGAAACCCATATGAGGGTAAGGTGAGGGCACGATTCCCCCTGACAATGCTCCACGGTTCTAGTTGAATCCAGCAGGTAAAGCTGCTGAAGCCCATCCACCTCTACATTTCCACAGATCCCAGATTATACAGATTTACACTGTGAGGTGACAACTACACAATTGAGGATTAGCTGCTGCAAGTTACAGATTGGGTTTAACATGCCAAACTGATTCTCTTTCAACGGTTGCAGCCACCATTTGGTTTTATTTGCCGTCCAGAAGCACAGCTAAAAGGAGACTAAACGCTGTATGGGAACTCTAATCCAAGAGCCTGACGTCTTAGTGAAAATATCAAGAAAATGAACACTGCAGTTGTGCTCATTTATGTATTTCCAAGTATTGTTTTTTATTTGTTTTTCAAGATAAGTTAAAATACTCATAGATATAAGAGCAACTCCTTCCTTTTGCCCATCCTTTCTTCTTCATTCAGCTGACTCTTTCTCAGCTACATCAAGTTAAGTTAAAAGAACAAAAAGTATTTTATTTCAAACAAGAATTCCTTTGATTTGATTATGTTGCAGGGCTGCACTTCATGCCTGCAGCCCAGAAAATAAAACTTATTTTGCCATGTGCCATGTGACTTCTGGTATCTTTCACAGACCCATTAATTGACATGGACGAGACAACGCGGCTAATTCAAGATACAGTTAAAAGTGCCAGAGCTCAGAATGTATCTGTCCCATTCTAGTGAGACTGAAGTGAATTGGAAGATTGTCTCCAGCACCTGCTGGTCTGTGGCATCAGCCTGCAGCTTCTTCACCGCTCTCTCCTGCTTCGGTACCTCAAACTCCTCATTTTCTACCTCCTGTAGATGGAAGGGCATTTGTGAGTAAATTATGCATCATATCCAGTGTGTTTTATTTGGCCATAAAACTGGGCAAAGTGCTGTTACAGATTTTTTTTTCATAGTTGTTTATTCTACTTTTATACAAACACTTGGTAATAGCTTCTGTGCAGATGTTTTTTTTTTTTTTAAAGGGGGCTAAATAAGTCTAAACACAAAATTACTGCTCCACTGACATTTCTAATAATATATTCCAATGTAGAATATAAAAACATATGTTCTGGTCTTATTTAATTGCCTTATTTCTTGCTGATTAGGAAAATAGGTTAGATTGTAGATGGTAGATGGTCCACATATTCATAGGATTTAATCTATCTATCCACCTATCTATCTATCTATCTATCTATCTATCCATCTATAGATAGAGGTACATGTTTGTGTATATATAGTATATACACAGGTCTGTATAGTCACTTTCATGATGATTTAAAATCCCCCAAAAACCTTTGCTGCGGGTATCTCTGTGGAGGTTCCAGCTGCCTCGCCACCTGTCCTGCACTCGTCCATGTGATGGACCTTCAGCTGCTGCAGGGCTGCCTCCAGCTCCACTGGGTTGGCCCCTGCTCCCTCCATGTGGACTTGGCTCTACACACAGGCACAGACACACACTTACAAAAACGCATGCACTGTAACGTGTGTGTTTATATGTGTGTGTGTGTGTATGTATGTGTGTGTGTGTGTGATGTTACCTGCAGTGTAAGGAAGGGATTATCCTTGCTGAATGAAGGTGAACGGGATGGAGTCTCTCTCTTCCTCTCTCTTAGCGATGAGGCCTGCTGGTTCCTCCTCATCCTCTCCAGCTGCTCTTCAACGCTCATTCTGGTTCTGCCCACTTCTCGCTCACCAAAGCCTGCCTGTTCAACAGCACTTCTGGGACGATCCTGCAAACACACAAAGACATGCATCTTTGAAAAAATGTGGAAAATGAAGTAACGCTGGCTTCATCTCTTAACATGATACTTTTTTCCAGTTAAGTTGGCGACTTTGGCGGTCTTTTCCAGGGCTCAACCCAGACGTGACAGAATATTTATGGAAAGTGATGGAAAGCTGCAATGTGACATTTATCATCCACTTCGTGCAGGTGGGAGAGAATGTGGTGTGAGTGCCTGCAATGCAAGTTCTTTTTTTAGTTCCTTAGCGATTATGGTTGCATCTGAGGAACTTATTTTTTTCGAGGTCTTTTTCATCTTAGACCTGAGATGTGGTAAAAACTTGCATTCAGCTGGTATCTCAAAGTTAAAGTGAAATAATGAACATGTTTTAATAAGTTTGAATAGGCCAAAAATGATTCTTTGAAAATAATAATAACACTAAGAATGACCTGAATTGTACTGACAAGGAATAATCTTTATTCTTTTTCACCTTTTCCTTTCGGCTGCTCCCTTCAGGCATTGACACAGTGAATCATCTGCCTCCATCTAACCCTATTCTCTGTATCATCTTCTTTCACACCAACTAACCTAATGTCCTCTTTCACTCCATCCATAAGGCTCCTCTTTGATATAATCACTACCTCTCCACTGTACAGGTCCAAACATTCTCAATCTGGCCTCTCTGACTTTCTCTCCAAAGCATCTACCATTTGCTTTCCCTCTGATGGACTCATTCGTGATGCTATCCATCCTCCTCACTGCCAAAGAGAACCTCAACATCATCATTTCTGCCATCTCCAGCTCTGCTTACTTTCTTTTTCTCAATGCCACTGTCTCTAACCATACAACATCGCTGGTCTTGCCATAGTCTTGTACAACACTCTTTAAATTCTGGCTGATTCTCTTTTATCGCATATTACCTCTGACACTCTTATAATCAACAATGCTGATTAAATGTTTTAAATTTTATATCTTAACTTCTCTTCAAGTTCCCTTCCTGGAGCTGCCAATTTATCATGGTGGAGGGGTTTGCGTGTCCCAGTGATTCTGGGAGCTATGTTGTTAGGGGCTTCATACCCCTGGAAGGGTTGCCAAAGTCAAACAGCCCCCAAGGGAGGGGCCAGACAAAGTGTGGCTCAGAAGATTCCCATGAAGAAAAATAACCGTGGACCTAGTTTCCCCCTCCCGGACGCGGGTCACCGGGGTTGGGTGGGGCTCGATGGCGAGCGTCTGGTGGCTGGGCCTGCACCCATGGGACTCGGCCGGGCACAGCCCGAAGGGACGACAGGGGTTCCCCTTTCCCTGGGCTCACCACCCTTAGGAAGGGCCAAGGGAGTTGGGTGCAGTGTGAGCCAGACAGTGGCCGGGATGGGGGACCTTTGCGGTCCGACCCTCGGCTGTAGAAGCTGGCTCTGGGGACATGGAATGTCACCTCTCTGACAGGGAAGGAGCCCGAGCTGGAGTGCAAGGCTGAGAGATTCCCACTAGATGTAGTTGGACTCACCTCGACCCACAGCGTGGGGTCTTGAACCAGGCCTCTCCAGAGGGGCTGGACTCTTTCTACTCTGGAGTTACCCCTGATGAGAGGCGCCGGGCAGGGGCGGGCATATTGATTGCCCCCGGACTCAGCGCCTGTACGTTTGGGTTCAATCCGGCGGACAAGAGGGTAGCCTCCCTCCGCCTTTGGGATGGGGGACGGGTTCTGACTGTTCTCTGCTTTTTGCAGATGATGTGGTTCTGTTGGGTTCATCAGGCCAGAATCTCCAGCTCTTGCTGGAATGGTTCGCAGCCAAGTGTGAAGCGGTCGGGATGAGGATCAGCACCTCCAAATTCGAGACCATGGTGCTCAACCAGAAACAGGTGGAGTGCCCACTCCAGGTCGGGGAAGAGGTCCTGACCCAAGTGGAGGAGTTCAAGTATCTCGGGTCTTGTTCACAAGTGAGGGAAGGATGGAGCGAGAGATCGACAGGCGGATTGGTGCAGCATCTGCAGTGATGCGGACTCTGTACCGGTCTGTCGTGGTGAAGGTTTACCAGTCGATCTACGTTCCTACCCTCACCTTTGGTCACGAGCTGTGGGTAGTGACCGAAAGAACGAGATCGCGGATACATGCGGCTGAAATGAGTTTTCTCCGCAGGGTGGTCGGACTTTCCCTTAGAGATAAGGTGAGGAGTTCGGCCATCCGGGAGGAACTCGGAGTAGAGTCGCTGCTCCTTCGTATAGAGAGGAGCCAGATGAGGTGGCTCGGGCATCTGGTCAGGATTCCTCCCGGATGCCTCCCAGGGGAGGTATTCCGGGCATGTCCCTCTGGTTGGAGGCCAAGGGGAAGACCCAGGACAAGCTGGAGAGACTATATATCTAGGTTGGCCTTGGAGCGCCTTGGGGTCCCCCCAGAAGACCTGGACCATGTGGCTGGGGAGAGAGAAGTCTTGGCCACCCTGCTCTGGCTGCTGCCCCTGCGACCCGATTATGGATAAGTGGAGGAAGATGGATGGATGGATGGATCTCTTCAAATTCTGAGTCAAAGATACTAAACAGCTGATTGTACCAGAGAAAGAGACATTTTGTGCAATTACTATTTTTAGTTAGCAGTACATGTGAGGTAAACGTCTGTACAAGTGGTGGGGGGAGGGGTAGTGGGGATGATGAAGCATTACTCAGAAATGTTCAGCCACATAGACAGCTATGTTTATGAAATCTATGTCCTCCAGACTTTTTGCCGTCATGTGTCATGAGTACTTTGAATTGCCTCATATCAACAACATTTCATTTGGGTGCTGATGCCAGGGGGCAAACTTACAGATCTGGACTCCAGCTTCTTGGTCTTCCTCAGAGTGACGTAGGAAGCAATGGTGGAGGACTGTGGGGGGCTCATTGGAGACTTGGTCCTTGGAGGAACGATGCCCACTGGGTAAAGGGGCGCTGGTGGAGAAATGACAGAGAAGGCTTGTCAATCTGACAACGTTTGTCTTGGTCCATTTCCCACGGAATATGTAGACACGGTGGGAACTCTGACCCGCTTTTGCTTTAAAAATTATTAGAGCATCAACAATTCACATTATTTCCTTGTTGCCAAACACACTGTGAGGACCACTTTTGTTGTGCTCAGGTCATATCAGAGATAAGTATTCACCTCATGTGACTATGCATTTTCCCGCTTTTCGCTCAGTATCAAGGAACTTTAGTGTGCCTCAAACTTACTTTACATGTATGTAAGTGACCAGTGTTAATTGCCATTTATTTAGAGTAAAACACATTGTATGCTGTGAAAGAAAATTGTGAATAAATTATTCTTTATTGTGTTAATTCACTTAAAACTGAGGAATCAGCTAATGGATATTTAGAATTAAGTAAAAACAGGAATAGGACACCTTTGGATGGTGTCACATCTTTATTGTCAGCCGATGTTTCGGTCTTGTCCTTGTCCTCACTGCTGTTGGCCTCGTCCACCTCCTCCTTCACCGTCGTAAGCTCAGGCTCGCTCTTATATAGCCGGTAGTCAGGACCTTGCTGTGATGGCAAGAGGACGTGTGAGTTCCTAAAGGTAGGTGTAATGTTATTTTTTTCAAGCTAAAAACTTATGTAGTTATCATTAATAAACGTGTCCTTATTTTTTCCCTTTAATTGTTGTTCTTGAGTTTTCACAGAATGACTCAAAACTAGTTTGACATATACATTTTGTTAGTTTTGCCTGGTAACTTTGACAAACGCAGCTAAGCTTGGCATTTCTTACATCAGGCGCATAATGAATGCAAAGGAAAAGGCGAGATGCACTAGTAAAAGAACATTCATACCCACACAATAAAACATCATCCATTATTCACTCAAATTAAAACCTTGACCTGAAGGGCTTGTAGGAATCAGACACAGTGAGAGGCAGATGATGGGATGGAGCACAGATTGCACAATGTTGTCAAAATAAATAAAGAGTGTGGTAAATGGCAAATTTCTGAGGAATGTGTAAAAAAAAATGGCTACAAGCTCACAATCTCCTCTAGAATGGTGGTATTTAGAGGTTGGTGTGCTAATTGATGGTGACACCGAAGATGAAAAGGGAAGCGGTGGGCAAAGTTTGAACACTGGGGTTCTTCAGTTCTTACACTGTGACCTCCGTTCCTGGAGCCTGGCTTGCGGTCGTCAGAACGCTGCATGTGAGGGGGCAGGCGGCTGCCTGAGTTTGAGTGATGGGGGGGCGCATGAGGGGGGCGATCTGCTGAGTAGTAGTACTGTGGGAGTGGCGGGCGGGGGGGCACACTGTCGCCCCCCCCGGGGGGAATTTGGAGAGGCAGCACCACAACCCCTCAACAGGGGAAAAAGATGTCACTCCAACAA
>CAAKHD010013813.1:305701-321668 GCA_901007705.1 Fistularia tabacaria | reverse complement strand
GGGGGGGGGGGGGGGGGCGGGGGGGGGGGGGGGGGGGGGGGGGGGGGGGGGGGGGGGGGGGGGGGGGGGGGGGGGGGGGGGGGGGGGGGGGAGTGGGGGGGTGGTGGGGGGGGGGGGGGGGGGGGGGGGGGGGCACACTGTCGCCCTCCTTGAGAGGACTTAGAGGCAGCAGCATCACTGCCTGTCAACAGGTAACACAGCTGTCACTCCAAGGAAAGCAAAGATTACCGCTTCACTTCCTGTCAGTGGTAAGTAGGTGGTACTCCTGCCTGAAATACAGCACTGAGCCCACCAAATATCTGACCAACCACAACCAAACAATCCCAGTTCTGGTTCCTGATGTATGTATCATATAATTTCTCCTCATAATTCTCAGAATATATTTGAAGACAACAGGTAAAAGATGCAAAATTTGCATAAAATGTTGGGATCCGAGAGGGAAACATAACAACAGCAAAATACACATTACTGTACTCCATTGTGTAGGACAGTCTTTCATCACAAATTCCTGTTCACCTTAGAATTTATATTCAATGTGCCCATTGACACAGCAAGGGAAGAAATTGAAAATAGAGAAATGGAGAAACTACCGAACTGCGCAAAGATTTTTATTCATCATCGAGTTACGATAGTCAAGTGAAAGTGATCAAATCAGGACTGTGAAGCTAAATCACTACTGATAGCCTGTAACACAACTGGATCAAGTAGAAACAAGGTTCTGGTGAAGTATTTACAAGCCCTCAAACCACCACAAAGAAGAGAGCTGATGCTCAAATCCTTTGGGAAGGGTACTTCTTCACCCTGTGCACCTATTGAAAACAAACCTGTAACATCAATAGGCGCAATACTTGTCTTTCTGGGTAAAAATAAGTCCAATTTGAGGGACACATACCATGAGCATAAACTTGCCATTGGCTGACTTAGTCTGCTTTCGGCATAAATCTCTATTGACAGGTGAAAATCCAGAGTTTGCAGTCCTCAGCGCTACCTTGTTTAGGGATTAACAATTTTTTTTCCATTTGAGGAGCAAAGAGTAAGAGCGGGCTCAAGCTTGAGACCTGCCTTACCTCATTCTTCTGCTGGCTGGACAGTGGTTTGGACCCAGAAAAGCCTTACAAAATACAGAAATATATATTTGTATTAAAACTCTGTATATTAAATACAGAAGATTTAATCAATTTCCATCAAAAAGGCTACTGTTACTCAAACCAGAAAGCAAAAAAATAAAATAAATGCACTGCACATATCTATCATGACATTAACTTCATTACCTTAATGTACAATATCACAACTATTTGTCAGTGTATTCTCTATTTCGCAACTGTTGCAGCAATATAGTTATTACATTTAATATCTCTCATGCATCTTAGTGGATTTGCTTCACAATTGAGCTAGTTCCTTGAAACTTCTAGAGTAGGTTATGGTCTTAAGAGGCCTCTGTCTGTTGCAGCCATTGTGAATAACACTATGTTTGATATTTAAAGTCATTTCTGTAATGCGGTGGTAATAATGGCAGGTAACGCAACACAGCAAGTGTATCAATTAATGTTTGTTTTTTTCAAGTGTGGTATGATCTTCTCCTCTTTGTTTTAATTAAAAAATGGTGTTTGCACAGCAAAATATGCATTATTGACTTTTTACCATCTGTTTGGTTTGCATCTAATGACATAAAAGCAGATGAATACACTTAAGATATCAAAACAACCGGTCTGCTCAGTGTGCGCAGTTGGCTGGCAGCTTAAAGCTAGATGGAACTGATATATGGCTCGAGACCCGGGAATGAATACTGATTTCACACTTTTGCACTGAGAACTACAGTCAGATGTCAGAGTGTTTATTTTTCGTCCTGTATAAGTAAGCTTATAGTGTGGTGCCCACAAAGGCATGGATACAATTGGGTCCAACTTATACAAGATACGAATCCAAGGACTTGATTTTCAAATTCTTATTCATGTGACCATGACAACAGATGGACTTATAAAAATAAAGTCGATTTGCTGCACTGTTTCAATTAAAAAAAGAGGATTAATGGAAACCTGAATGAATTTAGCGTTTCTTAGTGAGGAGGGATTATATGTGTCACAGCAGACCTCGGCAAAAAGCTTCTCATGTTACTGTACTCAAGACACAAAGTTTCTCAGTCACTGAGATGAAGGGAACGACAGGCTATAAAGCTGCTGCGGAGAGAGTCTGTCTTCCAAACCCGTCAGTAATTCTTTTGGTGATTATGGTTTTGGGTGCACGGACATCTAGCCGTGTAATTTACTCTGCTCACCACTGTCTGTGCTCCGCTGTGGTTTATTTTTAGTCAGTGCCTCCATCACATCCTGGATTCTCCAAAGCTCCTTCTGGATCTGGATGTGCCGCTGACTGGGAGGCTCCGTCTGAAGACACACAGATATGTGCCGTTAAAACCTGAATCAGAGAGAAGATACAACTCTGTGTGTGAGTGTGTATGTTTGTGCAACTCTGTGTGGCCGGTACCTGTGGACTGCCAAGGGCCTCCAGCTGCTCCAGTAGGTCGGATTTTGCCAGAGTGACATCAGCCTCCAGGCGGTCGTAATCCCTCCAAGAGCGCTCCAGTTCCTTCAAATCCAGTTCACAACAGTATTTAAATCTATCTATTCTAACTCTTAAAAATGATTTATTTTGCTCATTATGGACTTTATAACTTATGTATACTTTTCTTAATGTGATATCAATGATCATTTTTTCATCATTTATCAACTTCATAATGTTTTTATCCTACTTCCACATTTTCATGTATTTATTTTCTTACCTAAAGTTCTTCAAACTTAATCTTATTTGGATAGTCTGCTCTTCAGTAGTATGTTTTTTGAATTAAAGGCCTTATCTTTTTATTCATTTCCCCTTATTATCAACTCACTTTTTGGGTTTATTCTATCTTTTTGCCTTTTTATCCTGCCTCCATTGCATCCACAGATGTTGACAGTTTAAACTTCATGACTTGTTTACCCTGCAATTATTGACAGTATCATAGTTATTTTAAACTGTCACACAGTCTGAGTTGGGGGGTTGTTGTTTCTTTTTGTACTTGCTCATCGTATAAATAACTTCAAAACGACAAGTTATACATCATGCTTGTGAAAACTTCTTTATGATGCTGCTTTGCATTAAATTGTTTTGTTGTATAAAGAATGCTGCACTGCTGTAATATTTCTGTAAAGTTTTACTGTGTAAAGCTCTACACTGAGTTGCACACTGCATAAATAAAGTTTGACTAACTTATTAATTGATGAATAATTGCTTACAGAAAAGCCATTGTGTCATCTTTTGTCAGTTCCGATGTAAATAAACACAGTTAAGTGGCATTTCAATCCTTCTCAATGTAACGCCTGGCACTTTTTAAAATGAACATATGCTCATTATCTACATCTCACTCAGCACCATGCAGGGAACCTAACTTTGATCTCACCTCGCAAAAGGACCATGTTCATTAACAAGTTCTTAAAAATAAATTCAGCGATAGCTCTAATATACTGGCTCCTCATCCTCATTATCAGTCCATAAAGCAAAGTTATTAAAATATAAGTAAGTCTTACTTATTGTGAGAATACCGAAAAACCGATTGTGTGATTTTCTAGCAACTGAACAACCGGTTTGAGAGTGGATTGTAAACGAGTGTGCACATCTGCAGCTGGACTGTCACAGTTTTTGACTTTCTTTTCTGTGTGATTTTCTAGCAACTGAAAAGCAGGTTTGAGAGTGGATTGTAAACGAGTGTGCACAGCTGGACTATCATTTTAAGGAGCTATTACGAGCAAGAGAGTGCATGCAAAATTTCCTAAATTGGATTTATTTTGTGGTTCCAGCCTGTGTATGTATGAATATATTTGGAATGGATCGTGTACAACTCTACTTGACAACGTGCTGAATAAACATAGACATAATTTCAATTTTAGCTCAGAAGCATGTTTTTATGAGCTCCCAACTTCTACAAGTACCATTAAAGGCTGACCCAGATTGATAACTGTTCCACTCAAAGTGTTGCTAAAAGTAACAGCTACTTATGTTTTATTGAAAGCTGTAGGGGGAAATATGGCTTGCTCTTACAGTTCTGTAAAGGCCACAACTATAGGAAAACAACAATGGTGAAAGCAACTGATAAGGCTTAACTGGTCGAAACAGGAAGGAGTTATCGTTCGAACATAACCGCATGTTGTAATTAGTGTATCCCACCTTGATGGCATGGATGCCGTCAAGGAGGGAGGTCGACTTACTCTCATATTGGGTTGAAGTGTCAGTCAATTTGATGGAGAGGGAGAATGGGCTGAGTGTCAATGATTAAGAAATGTGATTCAATGCTTCTGTATCTAGACCTAAAGAGGAAGCAATAAATATAGCTTTGGTTCTGTGCGTCCCTGTACTGAGATCACTCCTGAGTGCAAATTGTACAAAAAAAGACAAGATACAATTTGCCATGTCTTATTTTTCTAAGCTACAACAAAAGAACACTTATACGAAAACAGGACCCCAACCATGTTTTCTCTGCAACCATCTGACAAGATTATCTAATTTAAATTCCATAAAAATTATCAAGTTGAAAGTGGTAGCCAGTGAATATAAAACTAAACAAACTATTGATATTATACAGATATTTCACTCAATATCATAAGTATGTTCTTTTGCAAAATGGATTTGTGTTGATTTATCCAATCACAAGTAGTTTCTGGATGCAGACATACACACTCAAAGCCGTTCACTGATAGGATTGGTCAGGAAGTAGGATCGTCCAGGCAGTAGACTGACTCCTGAGAAGTTTGGGCTGGTTGTTACAATAATTCTGGAAAATGCCAGAGTGAAAAGCCTGGAAGATTATCATCGAAAAGTGTCATGCAAGTGTGTGAGTGTGCGCGGGTGTGTGTGTGTGTGTGCGTGCATGCTCACGGTGTTGACTCTGGACAGCTCCCTGCAGGTACTGAGCAGGCCATTCTGCAGCACGTCTCTCTGCTGAACCAGGCTCTGTGTAGCAGAAATATTGGAGCCACTCTGTTCACTCAGCTCTTGACTGGCAGACAGCAGGGCTGTCTCCAGGGTTTGCTGCAAAGCAAGACACACATGCCGTGAGCTGCGGTGATGTTTCTTCTGAAAAGATACAAATCAGCAGTGTGTGTTGACGATGTGTACCTTCTCTCTGTGGAGCTGCTGCAGTTTCTCTTCCTGCATCCTGACTGCCTTGTCCTGCTCACACAGCCTGCTCAGCTTGGTCTGATGTGCACATCCACACATAAACACACAGGCTAAATCTAAACCACATTTCTTTGGAGAGGAGTTATCTGTTTTTTCCAGATGAAATGTCCTTTTGTGTCTTACGTCGATGTCTGTCTCCTCTGTGCGCTGGACGAAGGTGCTTTCTTTGTAGTCATCAGGACTAACCTGGATGGAAGGACGCACCGCAATCAGATATTGAAAGCAGATGGTCGACAATGGCAAAATGTTCAACCCCTCATTCAATTGCTTTTTAATCTGAGGAGATCGTCTGGCATGATTTGTCATGACTCATATATGATTAGTTAAAAATTCAAGGTAAACCACTGAACATAATTTCATTGAGGGATTCAGGTTAGTATTAGGATTATAATCTAGCATCAACAATTACTGCTACAACAATTCTCTGTTGATGTACAAAATACTTTCCAATAGTACCTCTTTCTATATTATACACATATAATAAATTCTTACTCATTTGGTGTGAAATGAATCAAAAATTGTAAGATAAAATTTCTAGTTTGCTTGGCTAGTCTGTTTGCAGAGACAGCAAATCAAGGCAGAGTGATCTTTATTTTCACAAAAAAAGTGAACCTTGTGGATGCAAGGTTATGAAAATGAATAATGGCTCAAAATTCCATGTGTAGCATGTACACCATGTATATTATTAGCGCTCTGAAAGACCTCAGATAATCACGCACACAACATTTACACTTCTGACACTCTTGGATTATGCTTTTTTTTTTTATAAATAAGACCTATGATTATCTGGTATCACTATCTTACCTCTGTATAGATATATAAGTAGAAATAAAAAGACAAAAAACAAACCATAAGCTTCGGCCAAAGGAGGAGAAAATGACTTTGAACCTTTGTTTTGCTCCTCATTACATCTATTTAAAATTTAATCACTTCCCGCTTTCATTCCTTTTTCGGTTGTGGAAATTGTATTCATCCCTCGATGGATAATGACCAATTCTGCCAAATCATTAAGACATTGTGTCATGAAAATTTACAACAGATAACAAACCAGGAAAAAATCAAAACATTACAAAGGTTGTGACAAGAAAGCCCACAGAGGTGATAATTAAAAAAAAAGCTGCCTGAAGTCAATTCACTGGCTGTATTCATGTGGGGAATTGTACTTTATAGAGTTGAGTACTTTAATCCAGTGGACAGCTTTATGACATTTGCAGCTTGAAATTAATAAAGGCATTACAGAGGCTTTTCTTTGTGGAGTTCAAATTGCACACATGAATAGCTCTAATGCACACGCAATTCAACTTTTCATTTAACTTCACCGAACATGTGTTCAAATATTGAATTTTCCAGAGTAAAGTAACTATAAAGTCTGTGCATTGCATTTTAATTCTTTGATAAGCTGTTGTTGAAAGCACCCCAATCAGCCCGACATAATTTATCTGAAATACAAGAGCAACAAGATTGTATCTAGAAGTATGATTTATACATTTTATGGTGTTTTGGGTTTGATTATGTTTTTTATTCACAATTGGATTTCAATCTAAAATTATATCACATTTTGAGATTTTTATTTCTTTCAATATCAAATATCATCAATGTATGTTAACCCCAAAAGATATGGTAATCAAAAATATACAAAGGCATTTGCTGCTATTTTCCACCACATTTTGTTGTCTTTTCTATGAGCCATCAGTTGATCATGGTTTCCATGGCACTATATTACAGTTTTATCCATATGTTGACTTTTTTCCAGCTCCAGAAATAAATCACTTCAATAAGATTTGGAAAGGTTTCTTTGTAAGTTATGACATTCCCATACATGATTTCGTACAATAAATTTTACCTGAAATGTCACACAGATTTGAAAAATGCCACTGATTACTAACAAACAGTTCTGTTCTTTGAAGCCGCAAGCATCTGCAGGGATGAATCATTCAGACAGAAACATCACAAACAGTTTAAAAGTGATAGTCAAACATGAAAAGTGCTGAAAAGAGGGGGATTCCACCATTATGGAACATCACACGAGGGTCAAGCAGGACCTGGATTTGGGCAGCATTAAAGCTATGAAATGAGATGTGGCAGTTGGGGGGAAAACAAATTCACATCAAATTGTGCTGTAATGGTGTCTGTGGAGAAGCTTCCTGGGGCTGATGGATGGATTCATGACATCCAAAAATGGTGAAACGAGACGCTGACAGTGAAGGGAAGAGGGCAACCCAGGCAAAGGTCTGGCTTGAGTCACTTCTCTTAAAGGAAATGGGACTGGAAGGGTTCATTTAAGGGACAATAGAGTATAATCTAATCTAACCTTGCAACTCAACAGTGTATTTCACATCTCAATATTGTACTTCCAGAGAAGATCTTCAAGTCCAGGTACAAGGTCAAATGCAGTGTTAACACTTTTTTGCCAAAAGACGAACAGGACTCAAGTCAGAACCAGCCTGTGCTCTTACTTGCTGGTAGAGTTGCGGTCTTGGCGCCGAGTTCTCGATCATAGTGTGAATCATGAAGATTAGAGGCTCATTCTCCTTCGTCTAGCGGAGCATCAAGGAAAGACAGGATACAGTGGTGTGATAATTGCTTCATGGCTGTTATTTTGGAAGCGAGCAATAGCTAATTCTCTCTACCTTGGAGCTGAAAGTGCTTGCAAACCAAAAACAATCAGTTTATCAGTTGCCATAATGCTGTGTTTCTACACCACCATTGAAGAGATGTGAATAAATAAGTAGTTCGGTCATTTGTATGAAAATGTCCTTTATAGGGTTTTAAATTGCTTCCATATCTCTTTGCTCTTCTATTGCAAGTACATGAAAAGAAAAGAAACTGTCAAGGCAGATAATTGAGCGACTTCATTTGCGGGACAGCGAAAAACAAAGACCTTTTTCATTCATGGCATGGATGAACGAATCATTCCGAGAGATAGAAGGGATTTGGATTCCATACACAAAGAAGTGGATTAATACATGGATGAAACACATTCAGCCTCCAACATGTGTCATGTCACAGTATTCCATGGTCAGATTTATGTAATATTTCACACCTGTTCATGTTTTTCCTATTTACACGCTTATGAGACCGGCTCCGTGACTATTTCCGCTTCCAGGCGTTGATAAACATTGGTTTTAGAATGATTTACACAGAATTCCTTACTATTACAATAATATTATTACCACACCACATGGTTAAAATAGTAACATCCACTGACTATATATGAATAATATCAGCTCCTAGATGCGGTTAAAGCTTCCCCTCTACTGGCTTTTTGCTACAAAAGTCTTAATTCCCATCCCCTCCTTTTTTTGCAGAAGTTGGGTGGGCCCAGGGATGCTTAATGATGGGGCCTTCTTTTATTTTCATAAATAACAAGCTCACTTTCACTTGAACCAAAACACAGTCTGACATAGAGATTAAGTTTCTTGGCTGAGGTTCACTAGAGTGTAAAAAGTAGATATGTGCTGCCAGCTTTAGTTCTCGGAAACTTCAAAGTTGATAAGGTAATTTAACCCTGTTAGACTCTAAACATGGTATCAGACCAAAACAAATCAAATCAGGGTGATTTACTTCGTCAGCTACTTTCTCCATGTCAATCTATCAGGGAAAAGTCTCAGTAGGTCAAATGTCTGACTCCATGATTGTAGTTTTGCAGTTTGTCAGCTGCAGACATTCATGTCAACAACCGTCTCCATGTAGGCTTAGGAAATCCTTGTCAAATCAATAAACTGCTATTCAGATTTTTTATGTGGAGAACTCTTCACTATTTTGTTCAATTCGATTAAAACATCCCGGTCCCCATCCAAGAAGCAAATAACCTTTTCAGAGCAGAGTATTTGCATCCAATAATGCCGGAAACATGGGAAGATGTTTTAATAATTGATGCCAAAAGTAAAGAAGATGTTTACACGCCTGCTACTTTGATACTAATCGCTGAACTATTTGCAAGTTATGCTTTTCCCTGCAATTAGCCCATGCAGCCAGACATGTTCTACAAAACAATATTAAAATGACTTCAGTGACACATCATAATATATCTTGCGGATGTGCCAGGAATGATTTCGAGAGAAAACAAATACTACTATAATTAGGAAACTTGTTTATCCACTGGCTGCAAAACACAGTCAAAAACATGTTGTTCTCTCTCAAACCCTGTCCTCATTTTTGTTTCCTTTAGTGAAAATAAAGCATTTTTTTAAACAGAACTGGGACATTTACCTCCCAGCTATTCCTGTAGTTTGCCTTGAGAGTACAAGGATGGTATTTGTAAAACCAGAGAGGCTTCGCAACCTGAGAAATTACAAATAAAGCAGCTCTGACATTTAAAACAAAACAATGTACACCAATAAAGGTTTAGCAAGAGTAAGGTAAAGTTGCATCATTAATTTGGAAAGTTAGACTTAACCCATTAACTTATGTACAGACATTAATGGATTTTACCTGATAAAGGAATAATTTCATTTCTGTGGATTTTTGATTGATTTTACTCTCCTTCTTTTTCAAAGATGGATTAGTTTTTGTCCAGTTGCAGTAAACATGCCATTTATTTGGTGTCAGGGGTCTAAAACAATTTTTTCTCTGAATTTCTCACTGACACTGTCCACCTGAAGCAGCATTTAGACAACTTCTAATCCTGCAGTCCATTTTTAACCACCTTATTTTGGAGAAAGGTCATACCAGTTTTAGCAGGAATTTCACCTTGTGTTTTTCCACAAGGATTGTACCGAAGACACTTAGTAGTATCAGTTTCATTCACCGGTTTATGCGAAAAAATTAATTGAGAAGTCTATTGCAACAGTATTGTTTAGTGATGAGGAATTTAATTAATTTTAACATTCGAAGAACATCGTACGTGGGCATACATGACTAGAATCAAAAGCAAGCATGGATTTTAGCAGTCCAATGTAACAACCTTCTTATTATTTTCAAATATCATGTTTGGTATAAAAAAAAGTAAAAAAAAAAAAAGCAGCAGCTCATACAAGATAGGAGGAAGTCCTCACCTGGCTGTCCAGGTAAACTAGGTTCCTCTGAAGGTGATGGGAAAGAACATCAGTCTGCAAAACCCGGCAGGAGACGGGAGACAGGAAGGAGAAAGAGTGAGCAGTGCTTGGAAGAAAAGGGGAGGGAGGATAGGAGAAAAGACTGCTTTAAAACCAGGAGCAAAAGCTAATTAAGAACTTCAAAGACGACGATAGCAGGAAATATGCATGCGTTAATGACTTCACATACAAATAGATTTGGGTTTGTTGTTTGTCTAATCCCTTATCATAATTAACTTTATTTTCCATAAAAGAGATAATGACAAATGGTAGTATTTTTTTTTTTAGGACCTATAATTGAAGTCTTAAAACATAATCCAGGGTTTGGTAATACAGTTGATATGCTTGGCAAATCAGTGACGTAAGATGCAAGATAAGGCAAGCACAAACCTAACAAATGGACTAGGACGACAAACATTCAAAATAGATCTTCAGTGAGATCCACTGTTTAGAGGCATTTGTGTTAACAGCATTCGTGGTGCATGGTGGTGGGTGGGTTGAGGCAATATTTTACTTTTCAGAAAAAACAAGTGATGCAGAAGAGTGAATATGATGCCAAAAGAAGGAAATACTTTAGCTGCTGTTAAGCGGAATTACTTTAGCACCCTTTTTTGGTGTTAGGACTGGGGAGGACAAAAATGATATGAGCTGCCAAAATGCTAAAAAGGCTCGATCCTACCAAAGGTTATTGTGGAATTTCTGGTTAATTAGATTCCATCACACATTTAAGAAGATATCTAGAGGCTGCTCTCATTTCTGTTCAAGTCAGGATCCACAGCAGGTTTATGATTTGAAGGAATATGAATCAAGGTGCTCAGCGCTAATAGAGTGGGGCGGGAAGCCAGAAAAAAAAAAGAACGTACGGCATGATGGCGTCAAGTCAAGTTCTAAAACAGCAGCAGATTCTCAATAATGCATTGCACATCACTATATTGATAAGATCAGCAGTAGCACAAAACCAATAGTGACCAAAATAGGTTTTGAGGGACCATGGACACACAGGTTAACCGAAGGGTATTTGGATAGTCCGAAATGTGGGGAATAAACATCTCTGCATCTCAACTGATGAAAAGAAAGCAAATCAATAAAATGAAGTAGACAAGGTCTCTGCCTCTAAAAAGCTGTATGTTGACAAGGACAGACAGAACAGCAGCTCTGACTGTTGTTGCAGCACAGACTGTTATGTTCTGAAGCTGCGTCATAACAATCATACTTGTAAAATTATGTGGATAAATAACTTTTTTTGCGGAGAAGTCTAAAAGTTATTGCCATTCATTGATCGAAATTCTTTTCTGAAACAACACAATTTAAGGAAATTTTTCCATTACGGAAAGCTTTGTTTGACCCGTGAAATGTAATTTCCCGCTTGAGAAAACACGCAAATGAGACACTACAGGAAAAAACAATAGGCATCGGTTTCCTGCCTCTGGATCTACCGCTCATAGTTTCTGGCTTCACGTTCCCCCCATCATCTGCTCATCTCAGCAAATCACCCCGAGGATTGTAAATGCTGTTGGCCCCCAAAAATAGGATTACTACATTGAGAGTCAAATTAAGCATAAAATTTGACCACTAGATGCCATTTTATATGTTATTGCAGGTAACCTCTAATAGCTACATTCACAGAAATAAGGTAGCATGTACCATTAGAGGTGCAATTACGAATGTGTTGCTAATGCTAGCCTTGGTAACTTTATTAGGAATCCTTTTTTCTCAAAAATACCAGACACTGCATTTTCACTTGAAAGAGGCAGTGCTTTGTAGTGAATGTCAGCCGAGGTACAAAGTTATGGTGTAGGCAAGCGGTATCTCAAAGTTTCCTTGTAAAACAAATTTCATTACTATCTGGAAATTAAATAAAAGTTATAACCAGCTGAATGAAAGTTTCATTTTGTAAATCAAGCCTTAGAATTATATTGTCATTACTGGACTGATTACAATATTTCATGACTGCTAATCATTAGTCCTCAAATGATTTCATAATAGGACATCATCATATTTCTACATCCAAACATCACATGACGTAGTATGAAGCTTCGTGTCATGATATTAACTTAAACCTACTTATTAGCATGGCACAAAAAAAATATCAGCTCATGCAAATTGTGACGCACATACCCATGAAAAAAAAGAAAAAGAATCACAAAAAGAATAACAAAAACAATAACGAAGTAATAAACTAATAACAGTATTAAAATAGTTGATTCGAAACACGTGGCACAAACTCTAGAAAGGATAAACAACATGCACCCTACTGTGCATGCATTATGTTTCTTTCCTAAGTAAGGAATAATAATCAAACAATAAACTGTCTTGGAAATAACAAGCCCCATACAAAATCAAAAAGGAAGCACACGTAGTGTGTTCTTTATGCACAAAGCTACGGATACGCAACAGATACAACGTGGATGCATCCACTCTGATGCATCTTGACTCACCAGGGTGACAACTTTTCCACACTCTGAATGACACCATGCATAGACAATAATGCCTTCATGCCCCTATCTCAGTTAAAGAAAGTATACGTCATTCTCCCTCAACATCCAAAAAAAAGAAAAGATTTTGGTGTGTTCTTGTAGGCAAAAGAGAGATTTGAGACAAAGATTGCTCAAAAGGCATTGGACAATAGTAAATGTAATTCAGTCTTTGACCAATCATTTTGATCACCATCTATATAGGAGTGCAGGATGGTAGTGAATGTAGAATGTCTGACTCACAGAACCCCACCGATCACACCAAATTCGATTTCATGCAGACCAAAGTGCTTGCCAACCAAACCCGATCCAACCCTGCAAATGCACATAGCATGTATCTTTCGACTGCTAAGTGAAGGAAAGCACAACTGCGTGCATGCACACACGTATGTACACACACTCAGTGCTGACCTTGGGGTTGGGCCCCTCCATCCCTAGGGCCATGAGCTGAGCTACTGTGTGCTCCCGCAGGCTGTTGAGCTCCGCCTGCTGACGGCGGAGCTTGATGAGCAGCAGTGTCAGTTCCTCGGGCTGCACAGAGCAACACACAGAGAATAGCTGCCACACTGACAACCTCAATGACACCCATCCACTGGCCACCTAGTACCAATTGATATTCCGACAAAGACAATTGTACAATAACTCTAAAGTTCAGGCAGTGGATTTTCATAAATAGAATGAGAGAAGAGCGGATTTTTAAGTATGTCACTAATTCACTTTAAGTCAGAAGCTTATCAATGTCTTTTCACATGAAGACAAGACCATTTATAGTCATGGGAAACTCCTTATTTCCAGCCAATAAGAAGTGATAAGAAGGTAGCTAGCTTTTTACTCCATACTCCTTTAAATGTGTTCTTAACAAAAGGCAACTAATAATATTTGGGGACCGCAATATGAAGGTTAAAAAAAATCGGTGAACCAACTCCATTCATGAATGAACACAGACAAAACACACACCTTGATATACAAATGAATTATGCTGTTCACACATTCGTACACATGCATGCAGACACACACACGAACTCACGCACACACACATCAAGAGTCAAAGCTGGGGAGAATTTCTATGTGTGAAATGTGTTCAGGAGTCTTGGCACTTCATTCCTCAAATCCTTTAAAATCAACTCTAACCCTTTCACATGTTCATTCTGAATCTTCCATGTGATTAGATTCAATTTTTGAAAATAAACAAATAAACAAAACAAATAATGAAATACAAATTTTAGGAAACAGCAGTTAAAACTTATGAGGTTAGTCATGGACATTGTCATTTAACCCAGAACAGGAATCCATTCACAGTTTCGTCTCACTAAAGAAGTAGTTTTTGACCACACCTCATACACGATAGCATGATACATATTTTCCAAATATCCCTTGAATGGCAAGTTAGAAATGAATATTGTATTATATCTCCCATTGATTCCCAGTTTGTCTGGCAAATGCAACCCTGTGATGTGGTGCTAGCCTGGGTTATCACAAACCATGGTGAAATTCATCACATATTATGACCAATTTAATCTTTCAAAAACTTTAAAACCGCAGTGTGTGATCCTGTGTGATCAGAACAGTAGTTTCTTACCATATACAAAAGATTGGTGAATTATGGTAAACTAAACTGAGCATCAAACTCATGACAAAAAAGTGGTGTTGTGTGTAAGCTGTATTAATTTTGTTGGGTTTTTATTCTTTTACTCAAAAAACATCAAACTCTCCACATGTTTTTCATTCTTTCTTTTCCATTTTCTTCCAATTTGACTGAAACATATGCTCTTGATCAAAGTACAAGGGCATTCCAGTAAACATGTCTTTCACAGCTTGGATCTAATACATTTACTTGATTCTCACATCTAAAAGCAAACATATTTCCCATTTCTGTGTGTGAATGTGGGGCTCCCTTCCATTATGAGGCATATGTGTTGTCAAAAAATGTCATTGCTCCTAATGATACGCTGAAGAAATAGCAATCAAAGGAAGCCAAGCCTGAAACATCACTGTGATTTGCGATTATTTTTGTGTTTGATATTGTAAGTTTACGGAGGAGGAGAGTAGGCAACTCACCGTCTTGCCCTGTAAGGACTGTGGAGTGATGGGCTGAGGAGGACCAACGGCCGCAATGGATCGACGGTCAGGTGGGTAACCATACTGATGAGAGAGGAGATTGGATTGAATGGCAGGCATGAAAGTATGTCGCTGTACATTGAACATTTCTAAAGAAAAAGCTCATTCTTACCGCATTCTAAAAATATTGTTGTTTTCTGACATTTCTGATTTGTAGTTGAAAAAAAAAAAAGATTTTTATAAAAGGAAGCATTAATATTTGAAAATCCTGTGCATCAAAGGCTATTTTCTATCTGGTTCAAAATTGAATTAAATTACATATTTGATGAAATGTTATACACTTTGTTTTAGAGATTATGTGAAATATTGTAATGATTCCCAAATTTCAATGATTTCACCCACTATTTATTCTTAAAGCACAGCTATGTGGCAGGCTGGAATTTCTCTCAGATTCCTGATATTTTTATCTTGACAATTGTGTAATTTCTTGCTTTTCTACTGTGCGACAAATTAATTACCAGGATAAAACCCCCCAAATCCACCCACTAAATGTTGATTTTGTTACAGAGTCCCTTTAACTCAAGCTGAATCCTGACATGAGCCTGTTAAAAATGTGAGTTTGGGCCTTGCGGCGTTTCCATGACAACAGACCTCAGTAATGCATTTAAATCAACTTTTGATTCTTTTCATTTTTATTTATAACTTTTTGATCCAAAGGTATTGTTTACAATTATGTGGGAACAACAGTGACCATTGGGTCCTGTCTGGGTGCTCATTCTAAGTTTTAAAAACAAGTGAACAAAGAAATAGAAAAAAGAATAATTAACTGTAAACACTATCATTAATGTAACTCCTGCATCTTTCACTGCAGTGACTCTAAAGCTGTGTTATACGCTGACATATACTGGTTACATGTTTATATGTTAGAATGTCGTACAATGAGTACAATTGCACATATTTATACTTGCTGCATAGTTTCCCCTTGCCTGTATCAAACAAATCAACTGAACTAATTAATGGATGGTCTGGTATCGATATTTCATCTCCCACGTATCTCCCAGGTCTGCAGATTTTCTTAATCAAATGTATACTAATAATGATTATAATAACAATTATAATAATACATTTTATTGAGGGTGCCTTATTTGTCACTCAAGGACACTGTGCAGGCATAAACATATCCACAAT
>CAAKHD010013813.1:272799-300155 GCA_901007705.1 Fistularia tabacaria | reverse complement strand
GGGAGGGGGTGGGAAGGGGGGGGGGGGGGGGGGGGGGGGGGGGGGGGGGGATAAGTCGCGCTTTTCTTACCTTTGTCTATGTTGGTTCAGGACATCATTACCGCAAGTTGATGATTTCTAAACCCAATAATTGTAATACCGACATTCCTGAGATGAACTGCTGGGATGAGATGAATTTCTCTCAAAGCAAGAATGTTTTAATTTTAAGCAAAATGTTTTTGGTAATTTTATTTGGTGGGGATGGGGGTGTTTGGCCATTAACCCAATTGATACTGATAGATACAGATCTGAAAAGAGCCTGATAAAATACTTCATTTTCTGACAGCGTTTCTCCTGGTGTGATGGACGTGTCACGTAACCTACAGGGTACCAGTGGAAATTGGGCTACTGTGGGCCGAAGAAGGAGAGGAGGAAGGCGTGTTCGGAAGCAGAGAGAGAAGAGGAAAGGCAAGACTCCGGGACTGAGAGTAAGGACTTTGAATATTGAGATGATGACAAGAAAAGGTAGAGAGTTGGTTGACATGATGCAGAGAAGGAAGGTGGATAAACTGTGTCCAGGAGACCAGATGGAAAGGTACTAAGGCTCGAAGCTCGGGAGCAGGTTTTAAGTTGTACTATCATGGTACTGACAGGAAGAGAAATGGAATAGGAATAATCTTGAAAGAGGAGTTTGTTAGGAATGCTCTGGAGGTGAAAAAAATGTCAGACAGACTTATGAGTTGCAAACTGGAAATTGAAGGTGTGATGCTCAATGTTGTTTGTGGCTATGCCCCACAGGTAGGATGTGAGTTAGAGGAGAAGAAGAAGTTGTGGAATGAGTTAGATGAATGAATGCAGAATATCTCCAGAAATGAAAGCGTGGGGCAGATTTCAATGGACCTGTTGGTGCAGGCATTAGAGCTGATGAAGACATGATGGGCAGGTTTGGTATCCAGGATAGGAATGTAGAGGGAGAGATGGTGGTAACTTTGCAAAAAGGATGGAAATGGCTGTAGTAAATACTTTTTTCCAGAAAAGCCGGGAACATAGGGTAACTTATAAGAGTGGAGGTAGGAGCACGCAGGTAGACTACATCTTGTATAGACGAAGTAATCTGAAAGAGATCAGTGACTGCAAAGTAGTGGTAGGAGAGAATGTAGCCAGACAGCATAGGATGGTGACAAGGCAATCTGGCAATCTGGTGACAGGGAAGATCAAGAGGACAAAGGCAGAGCAGAGGACAAAGTGGTGGAGGGAGGGGAGGGGACGACGGTTGTATGGTTTTCAGGGAGGAGATGAGAAAGGCTCTTGGTGGTCAGGGAGCGCTTCCAGATGACTGGACAACTACAGCTAATGTGATCAGGGAGACAGGTAGGAGAGTACTTGGTGTGTTGTATGGAAGGAAAGTCGATAAGGAGACCTGGTGGTGGAATGAGGAAGTTTCGTAGTTTACACAGAGAAGAAGTGGAACACTGAAGGGACTGAAGAGAACAGACAGGAGCATGCAGCTTGAGGTAAAGATAGAAGTAGCAAAGGCAAAACAAAGGGCGTACGATGACTTGTATGCTCGGTTGGACAGTAAGGAGGGAGAGACTGATTTATACAGATTGGCAAAACAGAGATATAGAGATGTGATTAAGGACAGAGAGGGAAATGTATTGACAGATGCTAGAGGAGTGATAGGAAGATGGGAAGAGTACTTTGAAGAGCTGATGAGTGACGAAAATGAAAGAGAAGGAAGGGTAGAAGAGCTGACTATTGTAGACCACAAAGTAGCAGAGATTAGTAAAACTGAAGTGAGGAGGGCACTAAAGAGGATGAAGAATGGAAAGGCAATTGGTCCTGATGATATACCTGTGGAGGTATGGAAGTGTCTAGGAGAGGCAGTGGTAGAGTTTCTGGCGAGATTATTCAACAGGATCTTAGAGAGAGAGAGGAGACGCCTGAGGAATGGAGAAGAAGTGTGATGGTGCCCATCTTTAAGAATAAGGGGGATGTGCAGAATTGCAGTAACTATAGAGGGATAAAGTTGATGAGCCATACAATAAAGTTATGGGAAAGAGTCGTGGAAACTAGATTGAGAGCAGAGGTCAGTATTTGTGAGAAGCAGTATGGCTTCATGCCTAGAAAGAGTACTACGGAGGCAGTATTTCCTTTGAGAATGCTAATAGAGAAGTAAAGAGAAGGTTAGAGAGAGCTGCATTTCGCTTTTGTAGACCTAGAAAAAGCATACGACAGGGTGCCGAGAGAAGAACTCTGGTTTTGAATGAGGAAGTCTGGAGTAGCAGAGAAGTGTGTTAGACTGGTCCAGGACATGTATGCTGGTTGTGAGACAGTGTTGAAGTGTGCTGTAGGCGTAACAGAGTTCAAGGTGAAGGTGGGACTTCATCAGGGATCAGCTCTGAGCCCCTTCTTATTTGCAGTGGTGATGGACAGGCTGACAGATGAGGTTAGACAGGAATCTCCATGGACTATGATGTTTGCAGATGACATTGTGATCTGTAGTGAGAGCAGGGAACAGGTTGAGCAAAATCTTGAGAGGTAGAGGTTTGCTCTGGAAAGGAGAGGAATGAAGATTAGTCGCAGCAAGACAGAATATATGTGTGTAAATGAGAAGAACCCGGGTGGAACAGTGAGGCTACAGGGACTGGAGATCAAAAAGTTGGAGGATTTCAGGTACTTAGGGTCAATAGTCCAGAGCACTGGAGAGTGTGGAATAGAGATAAAGAAACAGGTTCAAGCAGGTTGGAATGGGTAGAGAAAAGTTTCAGGGGTTCTAGGTGATAGAAGAATATCATCCAGAATGAAAGGAAAGGTTTACAAAACAGTGGTGAGACCAGCGATGCTGTATGGTTTGGAGACAGTGGCACTGAGCAAAAGACGGGAGGCAGAGCTAGAGGTCGCAGAGATGAAGATGTTGAGGTTCTCTTTGGGAGTGCCGAGGATGGATAGGATCAGGAATGAGTCCATCAGGGGAACAGCTCATGTTAGATGTTTTGGAGAGAAGGTCAGAGAAGCCAGACTGAGATGGTTCCGTCATGTACAGAGGAGGGATAGGGACTATATTGATAGACGGATGCTGGAATTGGAGATGCCAGGCAGGAGGTCTAGAGGAAGACCAAAGAGAAGGTTTATTGATGTAGTGAGAGAGGATATGAAGGTAGTTGGCATGAGAGATGAGGATACAGAGAATAGGGTTAGATGGAGAAGGTTGATTCGCTGTGGTAACCCCTGAAGGGAAAAACCGAAAGGAAAAGAAGAAGAAGCTACTAAGTCAGTGGGGAAGTATTGTTTTTTAGTGAACAAAATCACGTGTGCAGTTTTAGGTTTTGGGCAGAGCTTGACATTTGGATCAATGCTAGACTCTAAAGCATTTTATATGTATTTTTTTTAAATGTCAAGAAAATAAAGGTGATGGTGGTCATGGAAATATGAATCGGGGAACACTCTCCAAAGGCAAGTCAATTGAGTTTGTTCTTTGTCTCATTAATAGATCTGTATGGTCAGGCTTAATGTATTCTGAGTTGGACAAATTTATAAACACTGATGGTAGAACCACTAATGGACACACAGCAGACAGCAGAGCTGTGTACATGCAGGCACCATCATGAATTCGGAGTGGAAAAATGTGCCGCATTTTTCAAACAGTTTTGTAACGACAGTGTAAGTCACAAAGGGAAACAGAAAGTAAAAATGTCTAACTAAATGTCAGCATCAATTCAGTGAAAACTTAATGGTTGTTATTGCATTACAGTATGTTGTTATTGCAAGAGAGTAGTTTTTCCACCCTTTCTATTATTTTAAATATTTTTTCTGTATTTGATGAAAATAAATAAATAAATAAACAGAGCAATAAAAGAGACATTTAAGCATCAAGGAATTGCCCAAAATACATTTCTTTGCATCCATCGATAACATACACAGGTGAGGTGTCTGTGAGCGTACCTGCAGGCTGAGCCATACTCTGCCTGGAGAAGGCCTGCCTCTGCTGCCACTCATACAGCTGCCACATGGTGTCGTCCCTCATTGACCTCCTCTTCTCGGCTGTTGTAATGGAGGTTGTGGAGGCGGGGCGGAGCGCCCGGTCGTATATGGAACCTGCCACACTGCAGATGCTGTCGGGCCTCACCATGCTGTTGCGGGGCAGGGTGCGGTAGCCTTCTGGGTAGCGGGGGACAATCTGGGCTCGGTGGCTTGGCATGTTCCTTGGTAATGTCTGGTAAGATGTGACACTGGGAGGGAAGATAGACACAGCAGGTGGACTTAACAGGTGTTTTGTTGTAACTTCACTTTTTGTAAAACTTCAAACAGAAAAGTTTTATCTGGACAATATAAGCACATCAGGTAACTTTCCATGTTACAAGACTTTGCCCTTTAGTTCCTGATAGAGGGTTTGGCTTAAGTGAAGGCAGATATGTAATAAGGTTCTTTATGGTTCTTAAATGTTTTAAAAGAATTAAAAACACTAATACTTATTAACATAAATGAAAAATCTATATTAACAAAAAAAGTGTTCAACATTTACACCTCAAAATAAGTCAAACATTTCAAGAATTTCCTGCTACATTGTAATCAAAGTGACTAAAATTTGCAGGTAAGTTACCCAACTTTCATAAGCCATATAAATATTTGCAAGAAATTATTTAAAAAAGTAATGGCACAAGATTTAGATCGGAATGTAATAAAATCTATGAAATAATATCAAAAATCGACATGAAATTAAAAAAGAGTCCGAAAGTAACTCCCAAGTGGAACTGATCATGAAATTACCAGAACAAAGAGAAAACCAAGAAAAAAAAACAATAAAAAAAAACAAAAAAAACAACAACAATGAAACACAGGAATATCATCATCAAATTATTGCAATTCTCTGTTTCTATATTCAAAAGCAAGATCATTCTTGACATTACAGAGAAAAATCAAATTCTACAGTGCAGTATCACAGTTATTCAATATGTATTGAAGTCTAATGGATATGAAGAAACAGTAAATTATTGTAAATTATTGGTTAGTTCAGTAGATTATTATGTTTTCAATGTAAATTTAGGAAATTTACATTGAAAATCTCCTAAATTTTATTAGAATCAGTATCAGCTTTATTAGCCAAGTATTTTTCCCAGTACAAGGCATTTGGTGCTGTTTTTCAGTTTAATTAGATCACATTTAACATGTACAATTAACAGGGGCAATGTAATGCAGTCTGACATCTAATCATTTGTACAATAAAAAGTAAATGGAGGATTTTGTGTCTATGGTATATACAGAATAAGTAATATACCCCTCTTTTGACATGAAGGATAACAAGGACTGGACAACAGGACGAATACATAATATATTAATTTATCATCAACTGCTTATCCATCACTTAGGGTTGCGGGAACACTTGAGCAAATCCCAGCTGTCATTGGGTGAGAGACAGGGTACACCCTGGACTGGTCCTCAGTCTATTCAGACATATAGACCATTCACCATTCACTCATTCACACATGGGCAATTTTCCAATTTTTCCAATTAACCTTCTATCCACTGAAATTTCCCCATTGTGGGACCATTAAAGGCACATTATATTATATTCCATTTCCATTAACCTTGTCCATGTTTTTGGGCTGTGGGAGGAAACAAGAGAACTTGGAGGAAACCCAAGAGGACACAGGGAGATGCAAACTTCACACAGGAAGGCCCCCCAGTGGGAGTCAAATGACGGTCCTCCATGCTAACCATTGCACAACTCTACACAATAAAAAAATACAAAGTGCAAATGTAGTCAAGTATTGTTTGCCACATGACTTTAAAGTATAATAAGTACATTTAATGATGAAAAACAAAAAAACATGGTCAAAAAGAGTGGTTAGCCAGCCTTCTTTAATTCAACTGATGAAAAGCTAGAAATGCAGAGAAAATAAAAGCTCACAAAATGTATTTGCAATTGATCAAAGCAAAGCAAACCAAGGAAAATATGGTGGAAGGAGTAAATTTCTACACCCCAAAATGAAAGCAGTTCTTTATTGTTTGTTCATAAACTGTGATTAGAGCACAATGTCTTTGGAGAAGAAAAAGTGATCAAATAAAAAAAAAAAATGCCAGGGCTGATGTGCTCAGTATGGTGCGTATCGTGAAAACAGAAGTGCCCAAATCCGTTATTTAAGTCAGAGTAAAACTTTGGGTTGCTCACAAATGCTCATGAATAGGCGTTCAAAGAAGAGCTCTTGGAACAGTAAGAGTTTCCCAGCAAATACATGGGAGGAGAAGCACGAAGATGAATTGATTATGAATTCTGCTGCATGAATGAAAAGTGTGAGGTGAAGCACAAATCCGTTTTAGAGATAAAAATTCTTTGCCTGATAAAACTAGTTGTAAATGGTGTGTTTTGGACAATGAAATGACTTTCTTTCCCCAAAACATTCAATGGTGCCTGGAAATGCATAAGAAACAACGGTGCAAACACTTTGAGCAATAAGAAGGAAGAAAGATCCTACACAGACCTGGTAAAGAGTGGCAGATGTTGGCCAAACTCAAAAAGGTTACTGGGTTCCCAGAGAGAGGCATCCATGACCCAATCTTTGGCAAGGCATGGACTCATGACCCTCATTGGAGAAAAGTGGCCTTGTCAGCAAGCATAAGCATGACAGCGGCCCGTGGACAGAAACCACTCAAGTACTTACAGCTGGCAGTAAAGAGCTAAAGAGGCTGGAAAGCTAGGGTTCACACTGTGAGTTTCAAGATGCTAGGGCTTAGCATGTACAGTAGCATCCAACTACTCCTTGCTATTGACATAATTGGGTTACATTTTTGACCAACCACAAAGGAAGCCGCAGAGGAAACCACATACTGACTGTGTCTTAAGTGGAAGGACAATGGTTCTTTCTTGAGTAGTTTTGTCCACTCAGCAAAAGCTGCGTTCCTTTTTTTTAAGACACATTATTGAGATATGGGTTAGTAGAGTCCCATTTCATGCTTTGCTGCATATAAAATATTCAAATAGTATTAGTAACATTGTGGAGAATAGATCTACAATGAACAATACATTAACATTATTTCAACCAATTCCAATAGATTTTTTCTGCAACACAAATCAGCAGCAATTAGCCATGAAATTAAAAAAAGCCAACTAATAACACTTGTCAGAAATGCTCTTTCTATATTAATAGGTAATGAATAGGAAACAACAAATTCAGAACTAGCACACGCTCAGTGCAACTGGAAAGCCATTGGCGACTTAAGTGAGACCAACTGTAGCATTTTAAATAATTCGATTAACTTCAATCAAGCAGTAAGCTGCAGAATTTGGAAAAAAAACAAAACAGCAAAAAAACAAAAATTGTGTAAAAAAGACAATTAATAGAGATGACAATGCAAATGTCTCTATCTACAACTGTTATTAAAAAAAGGTTCTGTATATAGATTCCCTTCTTTTATATAATCTCCCTTTCTGTTATTGATGAAATACATTGCACTCAAACAGTAAGCATAATTACTCATTTGGATAAAAAGACTTTTGCATGGACTCCACATCTGCTGGTGAAGTAGTTTTGATTGCGCACAAATTGAAGGGCACTTTGAAACCCTGGTCATATCAGAAATAATATGCAGGGTTTCATCAATGAGTGACCCCCAAACTTATGTAAACAACTAATTTATAAAAGTTGACAATGTATTTCCCATGACTGCACACTAAGTGTCAGTATCTCCTGGGATTACCCAGACAGGTTAAGAGAGGCTTAACAATGTGCACAACCCATGATGACACCACATCAAATTTTCAGAAATGGGTATTGGTTATCTAGTCTTGGCAGCTTGTGAGCTGCTTCAGTTCAGTGAGCCTTGCTGCAAGGGAACCGGGCTAGGTCTGCTCTGAAATCTAGACCCAGAAATCCTTACTGGAAGGTTACAGCTATTTTCTTTTTTTTTTCCTGCATCAAAGTGCCATTGCTGTGCTCAAAGTGCCATTGCTGTGCTCACGTGTGAGAAAACCTATTGAACTTTTGGAGCACCTGATGGTGTCTTTACCTCATTTTTGTATTTCTTCTATTTTGGCCGGAGGTATATGTGTGCCCCGGAAATGGACTGTCGTGGTTGTTGTATCGTGATATGGTGGTGCTCATTAACTCCAAGGCTCCGTCATCGATTATTCCTCACCAAGCACCACATTGGTGACTCTGAAGTTATGTGGCCTCGGAAATATCTGAAGCTGGTCCACGACTCGCTCGGCCCCCAGAACCAAGCCAACGCACGCAAGTACGCAAGTATGTCATCATCAAATATCAGTGCTTGCCCTGCCGGCACTAGAATTGGAGCGGGAGCCGCGTTCAGACCAAGCAGTTTGGCCAGACGCTGCGTCGTTGGACCAAAAAAAAAAAAAACAAGTGCTCCCTCTTCGCACAGAGGAGGAGTGCAATTCCACCAGAATTCTGGCAGAGTGACTCTGATGCTTGGATTCAGCATGTGGAAGTACTTTTCCACCCGCGAGGAATTTTTGCAGATGATGCCAGGTATTTTTTGGTTATCCCGGCGCTGTACATGGTGCCGGACTCGGATAGCCCCAGGAGTCGCAGATTTGGCCGGGGTGGCCGGTGTGGCCGCCCCGAGGAAGCCAACAACCAACCTCTGTTTCTTCCACAACAAGCACATCGTTGCATTCACCCGTGCTCATTGGGGGCACCAGAGAAAATGGCAGAGCCATAGCTCAGCCGCAGCAAGCGGCATCGGTGGACACACCCAGCTTCTGTTCATCAAGGACTCAAGGTATGGACTGAGATTCCTGGTGGACTCTGGCTCACTGAAGAGCCTTCTCCCCCCAATGCGAGCAGACATTCAGGTCAGAGGCAGCGGTCCACTACCGTGTATTCAACTCAGGGCATTCCCTCCCGCATCTGGGCGTCCGACCGTCAGTGAAAATGTGGGTGCTAAGTTTGTCTGACCTGGCACGCGTAAGGACATCAGGGAATAGGCGGACGCGAGTGATCCGTGCAAGCGTGCTTAGGTTCACCGACATGTTAGGGCTGCCCTCGAGCCGTTTCCGTATCTGGCCAGGCGCTTCGACCATATGCATGTTAACCTGGTAGGCCCTCTGCCAGATTCCGCAGGGTTTTACGACCTGATCACCGTGCTCGATTGGACCACCAGGTGGCTGGAGGTCATACCGCTGTCCTCCACGGCAACCTTGGATGTGTCTTGGGCGTTTCTCTTTCTGTCTCTCTCAGGCCAATGGCTTGTGTGAACTGTTCCATTGTTCCCTCAAGGGGGCACTGCGAGCCACGCCCTCGGACAGCAAAGGTTATCGTGGGTATGCTCGGGCTGCGTTCAGCCTGGACGACCTCGGTGCATTGCTCGTCAATCTGGCTCTGGGCCAGCCACTGAGGGTCCCAGGGGACTTCTTGCCTGAGAGCTCCGCCCGACCATGTTTCTGGTCGGGCACCCCAGCCCTCAGTGTCTGGGCCCCACTCACCACCTTTTTCTGCAATCTTTTGTACCTGGTGAGCTCGGTTGTCGGTTCGTTTCATGTTTGTGCGACTCACTGCTCACCTCTACAGCCCCCGTTTGACGGGCCATTCCGGGTTCTTGAGGCAGGTGCTAAGAGTTTTGTTCTGGACATGGGCAGGCATAGGGAGCGTGTGTCACTCAATAGGCTCAAGCCAACATACAGGGTTGCTCGTGCAGTTCTGTTACCTGCCCAGGTTCCCCGCAGAGATCGGCCTCCGTTCAGGACCCCAGCAGCACCTCCACGGGTCCAGTGTCCGGTGCCCCTGGCTGTTCCGACTGGGGAACACCGCAGCCGTTATGGCAGGCTGATCAGGCCTCCCGTGTGGCACTAGTTTGGTTCCAGGGTCCCTTCTGGGTGTTCGGGGGGTGGCGTGTGTGGACACTGAGGGGGCGTGGCCTCTCACCCCACGGGACTAGGGGCTGGGGGACAAGGCTTTAGCCGGAGGTATAAATGTGCCCCGGAAGTGCACTGTCATGGTTGTTGTATAGTGGTATGGTGGGGCTCATTATTAAAGATAATGTCATCCAAGACTCCAAGGCTCCGTCATCGATTAAATTCTCTCCAAGCACCACCATGACAGTGAAAAATACTGTATCCTGTAAGATGTCCTTTAACACAAAATATGGGTTTTGGTTTTCTTATCTGTTTCACTAAATTGTATTTGAACATCGATCCACCTACTGCTAATCCTGTAGTGAGGGTAGGGATGCTGAAGCCCATCCCTGCTGTCATTGAGCAAAAGGCGGAGTAAACGCTGGACCAGTTGGATAGTCAAGCAACATATAGAGACAAACAACAACTGACTCTCTCATTCACAGAACTGGGCAAATTTTGCAATGTATTTCTTAAGCCTGCATGATTTGGGACTGCGGGAAGAAACTAGAAAACCTGGACAAAGCGCATGCAGAGAACATGCAGCTTGCTTTGCTCTCATTTCAGCTTAATTTCCAAGTCTCATTCATGGTCGCAGAAGGAGCGGGGAAGTGCTGAGAGTGTATCGACTTCCGGGGGTTTCTAATTATTTGCATTACTCTGTATGGCCAGCTAAATGCCAGTTAAATGCTGCCACTGCAAGTTGACCCTGACACATCAGCGATGGCACAATTTTTTTTTTTCAGTTTTCGCTGGTCTCCAAAGTGAGAGCAAGGACGGAACAGGCGACCTAGAGAACAAGGGGGCGGATCGAAAAGATGTACGTGCAGAGGACGAGACGACAGGGGTTTTAAATCTTGCAGAGAAGCAGACTCGCGGAGATGCGAGGTCACCCTTGGATTATAGAAAACAAAGAATGTATATAATTTCAGGGTTGCATTCACAACCTATTCACAACGTGTGTTGAAAAGCAAACTCTCCCTTGCAACTGTCTATTCTCTGGTCAATGATACATGCTGTGTTGTGGAACTATTGAGTAGATTTGTTTCGAATACATATTATCTTTAGTCAAATAATCTATTTGGAAACAAGAAGTCATACATTTCCATAATCTGTAATCCCAAAGTGGATTGTCAGCTCTAATGATATCATTACTCTACCAATCCATAACTCAAGTGAACCTACATACTAAAACTTATATACTATGTATGTACATATAATATTTTTAATGTGTATTTGTTTATTACTTCATGAAAATTAAGTTGCATAAGACATCCCTCTATCCTCTGCTTCTTAGCCTACTCAGGGTCGTGGGGGGCGCTGAAGCCTATTCCAGCTATCACCAGACGAGAGGCGGGGTACACCCTGGACTGGTCGCCAGTCAATCGCAGGGCCACATATACAGACAGGCAACCATTCACTCTCTCATTCTGGGCAATTTCCCCAATTTATTACATAACACATCAACAATTTAAAGAGAGGAATTAGATCAGACTGTGTTACTTCCTGTCATGTTAAGAATATTAAAAGATGTGAAATAATAAAAAGTAGAGGTAATAAATATTTGATTTCCTAAAACATTTTTGTACTATCAACATTCTGGGTGATGTGCTGTGAACATAGGCCTGAATGAGACCAACCTCCGGGTGTCATCATCTTGTCCTCTCGTCCTGTGTGTTCTAACCCACTGCTCGAGCTGCTGCATGGAGTTGGTCCTGGACAGGCCCCTCTCTGGCTCCTGGACTGGAACCAGAGCTGGTCCTGGACCCCTGGCCTGTCCCGCGCCCACTTCCGAGCAGCAATCTCCGGTCTGCTCTCCTGGTGCAGTGCTGGAACCATTGATCTGGATGGGCCTCTGTAAGGTGAGGCTAGCCTGACCCTGGCGTGACGCAGACACGGCAGCTGCAATGGCAGCAGCCTGAGCAGGCTGCAGCTTGATGCTGTTTATTTTAGTCAGAGACCTCTCTGCACTGGTTTCTCTCTGGAAACCATACTTATCCCCATCACGAAGCGTAGCATACCTTTCCATGTCTCTCTGGGTGGCGTACTTATCCCCCTCTCTGAGCGTACTGTACTTTCTCACCTCCTTCAGTGCACCATGTTTGTCCACTATTTGGATAGTTCCATATTTACTCTCTGTCTCCCTTAATGAAAGCTGTCTCTTCACCTCCTTTTGAGGAATGTACTTCTGTCCGTCTTTCTGGAGTGTGTGTCGGTCCCCTACCTTCTGGAGAGCATATTTCTCTCCATCCTTAGTGAGCAAATACTTCTCAGCCTCTTTACTCGGAGCATATTTCTCCTCGGTCACCATGTACTTCTCATCCACTTTCTGTACTGCGTACTTCTCCAGGTCGCGGTGAATGGCGTACTTTTCCCCGTCTTTCTGCAGAGAGTACTTCTCACCATCCTTCCGCAGCAGGTACTTCTCGCCATCCTTGTGGAGGAGATATTTCTCCCCATCCTTCTGGAGCATGTAGCTCACCCCGTCTTTCTTTACTGAGTATTTCTCACCGTCCCTCTGTAAAGTGTAGTACTCCCGTTCTTTTTGGCTGTTATGCCTCTCCAAGTCTTTCTGTCTTTTGTCGTCCACCCGGGATAAAGAGTGTTGCCGCACTGGCTCACGGTTGCGCTCGTTATTCTGGATCTCGGGCCGGGTGAGGACTCGGTGGTTGAGCAGATTGTTGTGCTCCTGGGGCCCACGCTGGTCCACTTTCAACTTGTCCAGCCTGAGGAGACATGAAGTAGAATTTCAATAGGAAAAAAAAAGGTTTAAAGAAAGTTTCAGCATCAGCTCTAAAGTATGGATGACAGACCCTCCATCTCTGTCACCGTCTGGACTTCCTCGTGTGACAATTGTCTGATCTCTGACTGAAGAGGACTTTTCATTGGGCTGTGACTGTTTCTGTCATTCTGAGCCAGTTTTTTAAGAATAACATTTTTTCCCCCATTGCATGATAAAGAAAGTAGCATCAATAAAAATGATAATAATAATAATAATAATAAGAAGAAAATAAAGAACAAATTAGATACAATTAAAACAGTTAAACAATGAATTACAAAGTCATTAACGTGAAGTTAGGGGTCCACAGTTACATCAATGACCAGCAAACCAGGGCCAAACTTCATCCCTTCACCATAAATATCTCAATACATTCACCATGATGTGCTTTGAGTTATTATTTCCTCCAAAACTATGAACTACTTATTCATTCTAATTGTCATTTTTTGTTTCAGCATTTTAACAATAGATTTACCATATCTTTCAATTGAGAATGCCTGATATTAAATATTGAATGAGTCCCTGTAATTTGTTTGATTATGGCTGCGTTCACAACAAAAAAAGCAAGTTTTGGCCTTTTGATCAGAGTGTGTGAAAATAATTAGTTTTTTTTAATGAAAAGAGTCAAACATGTCTGACATTTCTTCTGAAGACAATTTCTTGAAGCCCCCTTGCTAATCTCGCCAGTTAATTGTTTTATGCTGATTCGAAAACAGAAGTAAAGCCCTTGTTCATATTTTTACCCCAAATTTTCTGATTGTCAAGGCTTTATTTGAATGTGTTTTAACTGATACTTATTTTTTTACATTAAAAATTGTTCTCTTCTCAAAAGTTTAGCAATTGTGCGTATTATAAATGAATCTTTTAAAAAACAGATCGATTTGAAAAATCAATACTGATATCTCGATATTTCATGTGTGTGATCTTACCTTGTGACCTAAAGGACTATTCTGGGCTCACAAATTTGGTCTCTTTATCTCAAACTGGATGGGATAAGAATGCTATATCATTATCATTATCATCATAAGTATTATTTTTATTATTATTATACATTTGCAACACATACAATATACATAATCATCTTGTATAGTTTAAATAGTATGTTACTAACCTTCATTTGATCTATATCAATAAAACATGCCAATGTAATATGTATTCCAGTATTCTTCACCCCCAGTATCCATGATGAGAATATGATAACATACACAATATTTTTGGCCATAGGAGATTCACGCAAACGGTGTTCAAGCAGCTACTTTTAATTATTATCTAAAGTCTGGATAAAGGGGGAGCTGATTTATTTTTTACCGTACGTGTTTCTTTTAAGACTAAAAAAAACATTTCATGATGTGTGTTGCATGGTTCGTTTCTAATGTAAGTGTATTGAATTGAATTTGATTTAATTTCCATCCATCTTATCCGTGGTCGGGTCGTGGGGGTAGCAGGAGGAGCAGGGAGGCCCAGACTTCCCTCTCCCAATGCCACATGGTCAAGCTCCTCTGGGGGGACCCCAAGGCACTCCCCTGGAGACATTGTCTCTCCAGCGTGTCCTGGGTCTTCCACATGGCTTCCTCCGAGTTGGACATGCCCGGAATACCTCCCCTGGGAGGTGTCCTGGAGGCATCCTTACCAGATGCCCGAGCCACCTCATCCAACTCCTCTCTAAGCAGAGGAGCTGCGGCTCTACTCCTGGTTCCTAGTTCCTAGTTCCTCCCGGGTAGCCGAACATCTCACGCTATCTTGAAGGCAGAGACCGGCCACCCTGCAGAGAAAACTCATTTCGGCCGCTTGTATTCGCGATCTCGTTTTTTCGATCACTACCCACAGCTCGTGACCATAGGTGAGGGTAGGAACGTAGATCGACTGGTAAATTGAGAGCTTCACCTTACGGCTCAGCTCCTTCTTCACCACGACAGACCGGTACAGAGTCCGCATCACTGCAGACGTTGCACCGATCCGCCTGTCAATCTCCCACTCCATCCTTCCCTCACTCGTGAACAAGACCTTGAGATACTTGAACTCCTCCACTTGGGGCAGGACCTCTTTCCCGACTTGGAGTGGGCACCCGTTTCCGGTTGAGCACCACGGTCTCGGATTTGGAGGTGCTGATCCTCATCCAGGCTGCTTCATACTCGGCTGCGAACCTCTCCAGTGAGAGCTGGAGATCGTGGCCTGATGCGCCTAGAAATTCTGTCCATAAAAATTATGAACAGAATCGGTGACAAAGGGCAGCCAGTCCAGCTGCACTGTCCCCGACGTCCACGCAATGCTGCAGAGGCGTGTCAGCCAGGACAGCCCTACAGCATCCAGAGCCTTGAAGAACCCAGGGTGGATGTTATCCACCCCCGGGGCCCCGCTACTAAAGACCTTTAAAGACTAAAGACTACTTCAGCCCCGGAGGTAGGCGGACCCCTCCCAGGGTCTCCCGGTTCTGCTTACTCATTGGAAGGCGTTTCCACGGGATTGAGGAGGCCTGAGAAGTAGTCCTGCCACCGATCTATGACGTCCCGGGTTGCGGTCAGCAGGGCCCAGCTCCCACTTTACACTGTGTTGACGGAGCACTGCATCTCCCCCTGAGACGCTGGTGAACCAGAATCTCCTCGAAGCCCACCGGCAGTCATTCTCCATGGCCTCCCAGAACTGCCCTCAGCTGTCCCCAGAGTCCCACAAGCCAAAAAGTCCAAAGAGGACTCCTTTGGTTTGACAGCATCCCTCACCGCTGGGGTCCATCCGCGGGTTCGAGGGTTGCCGCCCCGACAGGCACTGACCGCCTTACGGCCGCAACTCTAGACTGCCGCCTTGACAATGGAAGCGCGGAACATGGCCCATTCAGACTCAATGTCCCCCGCCTCCCTCCGGACATGGTTGTAGTTCTGCCAGAGGTGGGTGTTGAAGTTTCTTCTGACAAGGGACTCTGCCAGACGTTCCCGGCAGACCCTCACATTACGCTTGGGTTGGCTAGGTCTGACCGGCATCCTCCCCCACCATCGGAGCCAACTCATCACCAGGTGGTGATCATGTGACAGCTCCGTCCCTCTCGTCACCCAAGTGTCACTTCATCTGAGTGTTCAGGACATGCGGCCGCAAGTCTGACGAAACGACCACAAGGTTGATCAAAGAACTGTAGCCTAAGGTGCGTTAGTGCCAAGTGCACATATGGACACCTTTATGCTTGAGCATGGTGTTTGTTATGGACAATCTGTAGGGAGCACAGAAGTCCAATAACAAAATACCGCTCAGATTCAGGTCAATGGGGTCGTTCCTCCCAATCACACCCTTCCAAGTCACACTGTCATTGCTCACGTAAGCGTTGAAGTCTCCCAGTAGAACGAGTGAGTCCCCAGAAGGAGCACTCTCTAGCAGCCCCTCTAAGGACCGAAAGAAGGGTGGGTATACTGAGCTGCTGTTGGGTGCATAGCCAAACAACAGTCAGAACCCGTCCCCCCCACTGGAAGGCGGAGGGAGGCTACCCTCTCGTCCACCGGGTTAAACCCCAACATGCAGGCGCAAAGTCGGGGGGCAATCAATAAGCCCACTCCTCCTCTGCGTCTCTCACTCGGGGCAACTCCAGAGCAAAAAAAGGAAACCAGGCTCTCCGGAGAGCCCTGGTTCCAGACCCCACACAGTGCGTCGAGGTGAGTCCAACTATATCTAGTCGGAATCTCTCAGCCTCGCGCACAAGCTCGGGCTCTTTCCCTGCCAGCTTTTGCAGCCGAGGGTCGGACCGCCAAGGTCCCCCGCTCTGGACACCAGCCAGCTCACACTGCACCCGACCCCTTTGGCCCTTCCTGTGGGTGGCAAGCCCAGGGGAAGGGGGTCCAATGTTGTCCTTTCGGGCTATGCCCGACCGAACCCCATGGGTGCAGGCCCGGCCACCAGGCGCTCGCCGTCGAGCCCCATTCCCGGGCCTGGCTCCGGGGGGCAGGCCCGGTGACCCGTGTCCAGACAGGGGAAAACTAGGTCTCAAGTTGTTTTTCAACTTTGAGCTTCAACTTTTGAGCCACGTTTTGTCTGGCCCCTCACCTGGGACATGTTTTCCTTGGGTGACCCTTCTTGGGGCATGGAGCCCCTGACAACATAGCTCCTAGGATCATCCAGACACGCAAACCCATCCACCATGATAAGGTGGCAGCTCAAGGAGAGGTGAATTTAATTTGCATTTTTTTATTTGGTGATTTTATGCAGATCAGGATGGACACAGTAACTAAATAATATCTTCATTATTCAAAATAAAGAAAAGTGACTCAAAGAGAATTGTGACCTTGATATAGAGAGAAAACTGTTTTGAATTTTGCATGTTTTGGACCGTGGGAGGAAACCTGAGAAACAATGGAGACATAGGAAGAAAATGCAAACTCCCCAGAGATAACCCCTGTTGAAATTGAACCAGGAACCTTGTGGCTATGAGGAGGAAGCCCATTCCATGAGTGGTTCCTATGAAGGGAATTGTTCCAGGCAATATCCGAGACATTTATGAGAACAGGAGAGTTATAATGAGCAAACCTTGCACAGTGAATGTGAATTGTTCCATATTCTGTGTGTGTCTATGTGTGTATGTACAGTGCCCACCTTCTTACAGGCTCTGTGTGGACAAGGGCAGCGTCTGTCATGACTTTCATCCAGGACTCCATTTCTTTGGCTGTGTCAGTGCAGAAGTAATACGTCCGCATGTTGGGGTGGGTGGCCTGGCAGACAGAGAGGAGAGGGAGAACAGTTTTGACCTTGAGGTGTCAGGGATGTGGGGGTAGGTGGGGGACCCGCTTGGCAGAGGAGGATGTTTACCTACAGAGGGACTGAATATGTATGAATACACTGGCTGTCTCTGTGAAAAAGGGGTAAAAAGAGATGTGTTCAAAGTCTTCAAGGTACCCAGTAGATCTTTGCAAAGTAAAGCCACACACATATTAAAATTTTTTCGTTGCAGCCCGACCACCATTCTGTCTCTGTTAACTGTGATCCCATGCTGCAATAAGTATCACAATATGCAAAACTGTATTTTATTCACGATTAATAGATTGATGAATTGATCAGACCTGTGCTTAGGTGTTCACTGCATATAATTTGCTAGTTTGGCCCCAGATATAATACCTGTTGACAAGTACTGCCTTTTTTCCATTCATTCTATTGCAAAGTCTTGCAAATATCCATATAATTTTCAATCTGACTGTTAGGAAAACTATATTGCCAATTTTCAACCATTAAGTCATTTTGAGAACAATTTTAATTTTAGCCTTTTTTGGTTCATCTTTTCTCGCATTTTTTTTTCAAATATTATTTTAGACATTTTATTGATATACAACTATGTATACTTTACTAACAAGACTAGAATTCTATCGACACTGGAGAGAGACCCTTGTAACACAAGGTTTTTTTTTTAAATCATTTGTAACAAGGTAATGATTATGTTTTTTTTCCAGTTCCTATCAGCAGCAATAGGTGAATGTCAACATTGTGGAACACAAAAATTTCGACCCCTCACGGAGCGATGATTGACACCCAAACACCGTGAACACACCTTCCATCTGCTCAACATAGCACCATGAGCCATGAACACTGCAGTGACACCACGTTATGACATCCAGCACAACACTTAACTAGCACAGCAGCTAACCAGCTTCAAGAAAGGCTGAGGGCCCTGAATTAGATTTTAAAAACACATTTGTGTTTTTGCACCGCAGGCAGAGGTGAGATTCAGAGTCGTTTGGTTAATCTCTTGCTGAGGTAAATTATTTTAGGTCATTATTTTCACCGAAAAATTAGGCTACAAATAAGAAATTATACATGGCGTGGGGTATTAAGGACTATAACCTTAAAATACTAATATTTAGTTTTTATACTCAAATTTCTCATTAGAGGACATCCAAATAGGTTCTGCATTTACTGAAGGCCAGGAAAGAATGATGAATTATGAGTCCTTTGTCAAAATAGCAGAAAGCAATGTTAAGGTCAAGTTAAGTTACTGAGTGTCTGGAAACAAATATGAATAAATCACACCAACCCCACTGCCCCAAAAATGCTGAAATAAATATCCTAGAAAAAGTGCCCAGAAAACTATCGTATAACAATCTTTGATTAAAGCATGTAGACTAACCGAAATCATATCCGATGGAATAAATTAGACTTGAATTCTAAGGCTAGAGTAGTTGCAGTGTAATAGGCGAAATGCAGTACGACAGAGAGAAAACAGAAAAGCAAAGTTGTGTGAGTAAACCAATGTGAAGAGACAATCTTTGTGCAAAAATCATAGAAAAATGCCTGTGAAGGTTCAAACAGCTCAATAATTTTCAAAGATGTGTCATCTGAAGAACTCAAGAAACCAGTTTTCACAAAAAGACTGATTGGCGAGATTGTTGAGGATGAGTCCCAACTTTAAGTTCATTACCATTTTAAAGGAAAAGTTCAGTTTTAATCCATCATCTACCACTTGTCCTGCACTCAGGGCAGTGGGAATTAAAACCACACTCCTTTGTGCTGTGACGTGGAAGCCCTAACCACTTTGCCAGTATTAATATTTTAATTATCCATCTTTATATTTTTGCTATTTTTGCACTGGACAATGACAGAAGTCTGAGGCTATTGCAGATAAAATTATACTATTAATTCAAGTTTATGGATTGCATACATTTTGCATATGTAGGCAGACTCTCATTTTGCAGGTTTCAAGGGCATGGGGCTTGATCTGCAGCAGCCTTGCTGGGCGTCCACAATTGTGATTTTTTATTTTTATGAATTGGAATTATTGATGTATTATTTCAACAACTGCCATCTGACTGTCGGTAATGCTATTGATATCAATTATGCCTGTCCCTCCTAACCCTCATTCCTCCCTCTGTCTCAGTCACAATCTTGATTTCTATATCTGTCCTTCTCCCCTTGCTCTCTCTCTTTCTGCACCCAGCTTTTGAGACAGAAGGCCACCAGCATTGAGCTTGGACCTCTCCGATATTTCTGCCAATTCAAGGTCAGTTTTCCAAGTGGTTCCCTTGGGGAATTTTGGGTTTCTGTGCAACATTTTAAAAAGTGTGGTCCAGAGCAGCTCTGTATTGAAAGTGTCATAAGACAACTGTGTTATTATCATAAAGGAAAAAAATAAATAAAATTAAATTAAAAAAAGAGCTCTTAATTCACTTTGCCATCAATATATAAAACACTTCAAGCAAGACCTGACAGTAATATTTTTCTAAAAACTATAAATAAAAGTGCACTTTCATTCACCTTAAAGGCATATTTTCTGCTGATGTGGTCATCCACTGACAACATGGAGATGTGGAAGCTAGGAAGCAGGATGCTTCCAAGGATGCTGTCCTCCTTGTCATCTGTAAAACAGAAATTAGAATGTACAGCAGTTACATCTCACTCTGTCCACCACAGCGGGTCTGAGAGTGGTCATTTAGACACTGATCAATAGCGCCTAAGTGGGCTGTGTTCAATAAGGAGCCGGACCTCGAGTAAAGTCTGTAGCTGACACAAACATCTCACAGCCTTATCTATCTATCTGTCTGTCTGTCTGTCTGTCTGTCTGTCTGTCTGTCTGTCTGTCTGTCTGTCTGTCTGTCTGTCTGTCTATCTATTGGAATGGACCGCCTCTCAAGAAAGTGGCAATATGCCTTTGCTTTTCATTTCTGACACCCAAGTCATCACTTGGACAACTGAATAATCAAACATTATGTAAAAATAAATGGGAAAAAAAATGTCATAAAAGATGTAGACCATAATAAGTAGTATGTAATAAATAGTAAGACAAATAAGTCACATATTGATTGACATTTTAGAATAAAATTGAAAACCTACAAATTTTTAACATCAAATACAAAAATCCAGAAAGTCCTTAGAAATGTACAATAATAAAACATTCAAATCTATAGGAAAGAACTGACTAATTAACGGCACTTAAGGTACCAATATATTAGCTAAAACTGACTTATTTATGAAGCTAAAAGTGGTCAAACAACATAAGACATTCATGAGATCAAAAGTGGAAGATGTAGAAAATTGAGATGAGATTAAACATTAACTGTGAAAAACAAGTCACTATAGGCTTAAATGTTCAAATATGACACATTTTTCAAAATAGCTCAATGCATTTGTTTCTAACTATTACGTAATATCACAGTTAATATGTTACTTTCCTGTAACTTACAACTTTACACTATATATCTAATAGAAAATTTGACATCAAACATCCTATATATACAATATCCTATCACTAACAGCTGTGACTTTACATCCAGGACAACAAGGCATGTATGAAGACTCTCTGGATGTTTAAACATCAATCTTGTTAGCCTGCATTAAATTTTGGGTGCGATATCATACTTCTTTCAAAAAAATGAGTAATATCCATCCATCCATCTATCCACCTTCCACCGCTTGTCTGTGATTGGGTCGCGGGACAACAGCTGGAGCAGGGAGGCCCAGACTTCTCTCTCCCCAGCCACATGATCCAGCTCTTCTTGGGGAACCCCAAGACGCTCCCAGGCCAGCCTGGAGACATTGTCTCTCCAGCGTGTCTTGGGTCTTCCACATGGCCTCCTCCAAGCTGGACATGCCCGGAATACCTCCCCTGGGAGGTGTCCTGGAGGCATCCTTACCAGATGCCCGAGCCACCTCATCCGACTCCTCTCTAAGCGGAGAAGCAGCGGCTCTACTCCTCGTTCCTAGTTCCTAGTTCCTCCCGGATGGCCGAACATCTCACCCTATCTCGAAGGCAGAGTCCGGCCATCCTGCGGAGAGAAAACTCGTTTTGGCCGCTTGTATTCGCGATCTTGTTCTTTTGGTCACTACCCACAGCTCGTGACCATCGGTGAGGGTTACGTAGATCGACTGGTAAATTGAGAGCTTCACCTTACAGCTCAGCTCCTTCTTCACCACGACAGACCGGTACAGAGTCCGCATCACTGCAGACGTTGCACTGATCCGCCTGTCGATCTCCCACTCCATCCTTCCCTCACTCGTGAACAAGACCTTGAGATACTTGAACTCCTCCACTTGGGGCAGGACCTCTTTCCCGACTTGGAGTGGGCACTCCACCCATTTCCGGTTGAGCACCGTGGTCTCGGTCACATGTAGACTGGTTGAGCAAACTCTCATGCCCCCTCGAGAACCCTCCTGAGGGTATAGAGCTGGTCCGCTGTTCCACGACCAGGACGAAAACCACACTGCTCCTTCTGAATCCGAGATTCAACAACTCGGCGGACCCTCCTCCCCAGCACCGCTGAATAGACTTTGCCAGGGAGGCTGAGGAGTGGGATCCCCCGATAGTTGGAGCACACCCTCCGATCCCCCTTTTTAAAAAGGGGAATCACCAGCCGGGTCTGCCAGTCCAGCAGCACTGTACCCGACGGCCACACAATGCTGCAGAGGAGTGTCAGCCAGGACAACCCTACAGCATCCAAAGACTTGAGGAACCCAGGGTGGACCTCATCCACCACCGGGGCCCTGCTGATGAAGAGCTTTTTGACTACTTCAGCAGCTTCAGACCTGAAGATAGCCCCCCTCCAGAGTCCCCTGGCTCTGCTTCATCATTGGAAGGCGTTTCCACAGGATTGAAGAGGTCAGAGAAGTATTCCTGCCACCGATTTACAATGTCCCGCATTGAGCTCAGCAGTTCCCCACTCCCACTGTACACTGCGTTGACGGAGCACTGCTTCCCTCCCCTGAGACACCGGATGGTGGACCAGAATCTCCTTCAAGTCATTCTCCATGGCCTCCCCAAACTCCTCTCCCGCCCGGGTTTTGCTTTGGTTATCGGCAAAGCCGCACGCTACTCGGCCTGCCTGTACCTTTCAGCTGCCTCAGTTTGACAGCATCCCTCACCACAGGGGTCCACCAGCGGGTTCGAGGGTTGCCGCCCCGACTGGCACCGACCGCCTTACAGCCGCAACTCTGGACTGCCGCCTTGACAATCAAAGTGCGGAACATGGCCCATCCGGACTCAGTGTCCTCCACCACCCTTGGGATGTGGTTGCAGCTCTGCTGGAGGTGGGAGTTGAAACTCCTTCTGACAGGGGACTCTGCCAGACGTTCCCAGTAGACCCTCATGTTACGGTTGTGTCTGCCAGGTCTGACCGGCATCCCGAGCGTCCAGAACATGTGGCCACAAGTCCGATGATATGACCTCAAGGTCGATCAAAGAACTGTAGCGAGGTGCAAGGTGCGTTGGTGCCAAGTGTACATATGGACACCTATATGCCTGAACATGGTGTTTGTTATGGACAATCCATAGTGAGCACAGAAATCCAATAACAAAACACCACTCGGGTTCAGATCAGGGGGGCCGTTCCTCCCAATCACGCCCTTCCAAGTCACACTGTTGTTGCCCACGTGAGCGTTGAAGTCTCCCAGTAGAATGAGGGAGTCACCAGAAGGAGCACTCTCCAGCAGCCCCTCTAAAGACGCCAGGAAGGGTGGGTATACTGAACTGCTGTTGGGTGCATAGCCACAAACAACAGTCAGAACCCATCCCCCAACCCGAAGGCAGAGGGAGGCTACCCTCTCGTCCACCGGGTTGAACTCCAACGTGCAGGCGCTGAGTCAGGGGACAATCAATATGCCCACCCATGCCCAGCGTCTCTCACCGGGGGCAACTCCAAAGTAGAAGAGAGTCCATCCCCTCTCGAGAGGCCTGGTTCCAGACCCCACACAGTGCGTCGAGGTGAGTCTAACTACATCTAGTCGGAATCTATCAGCCTCGCTCACCAGCTCGGGCTCCTTCCCCACCAAATAGGTGACATTCCATGTTCCTAGAGCCAGCTTCTGCAGCCAAGGGTCAGAACCAAGGTGCCCGGCTCCGGCCATTGCCCAGCTCACACTGCACCCGACCCCCTTGGCCCTTGCTGTGGGTGGTGAGCCCAGGGGAAGGGCGACCCTTATCGTCCCATTCAGGCTGTGCCCGGCCGAGCCCATGGGTGCAGGCCCGGCCATCAGGTGCTCACCATCGAGCCCCCCCCCCCTGGACCTGGCTCCGGGGGGGGCCCCGGTGACCAGCATCCCGACAGGGGAAAGCTGGGTCCATGATTTTTCTTCTTCATGGGAATCATCTGAGCCACACTTTGTCTGGCCCCTCCCCTGGGACCCTTTTGCCTTGGGTGACCCTTCCAGGGCCATGAAGCCCCTGACAACATAGCTCTTAGGATCATTGGGACATGCAAACCCCTCCACCACGATAAGGTGGCAGCTCAAGGAGGGGTAATGAGTAATAAGACATTAATAAACCATTAAAGCCCTCCTGGGGCCAATTACAAATGGATGACAGTAAGAGATTGTCAGTCTGCCATTTAGTCACTGGAATTTTGTTTATATGGCATAAATACTTGTTCATATGTTCTGTCTCAGAAGAGAAAACATCTGAAGCTTTATAAAATACAGTGATTGAATGAATTGGTGTTAAAAAAAAAAATCACAAAATTACTTGCATTAGAGTTTTCACTTTAAAACCAATCAAGCACAGTTCAAAAGGTCAAGTGTCCTTGCTAGTTTATGCAAAACTCCCACACCCCACTGCTGATTTACAACCCCTGAAAGCTCATCTGTTCCTCCCCCAAGTCCACTAAACCGCCATGAGAGATTTCTCCATTGCTATAAATTGACAAATTAGCTGCTCCTAGTGCACAATCAGGAGTCCCTTTCATGACAAACCTGGGGGGTGGGAGGGAGTGGGGTGGGTTGGAGGATTGGATGTTTATTGGCTGAGAAACAGATGACTGAGGTAGACATAGCAGAGCGGGTTGTTAGGGAGGACACCAGCTCACTTGGGTTTTTCTATCATAACCTTGCCTTCTCTCCCGCTTGCACTCTCACTTAATTCCGTCCATTCGCTCAGGTCAAGTGCAGGTTGTTGAGCCCAAGGTTTTGTAAGAGGAGGGACAAAAACATTCCTCGTTTCGAATGTCTTTTGAAAAAAAAAAAAATCATTCACCGTGTTTACATCCTCAAATAATTCCGTTATGACTTGAGTGATTATCCACAACTGGTGAAATAATGTAATAAGCAGAGAGGCTTCAATCCTCCATGACTTTAATGAAGAAAGCTTGAATTTCATTGATAGTAATTTAACAGAAAAAGCTGGAATATGAAGAAACACACACACAAGAAAAACCTTGAAGTTGAGTATATCAGTATAACCGATGTCTGACACACCGATATCTAGGGTTCATACAGGGGGTTCAGGTCTGTCACACATTGCTGATTTTTAGTTTTGGTCTGGTTCATCCATCCATTACAAATCAAACTTACACGAAAGGGATTTGTAATGGTTATGTAAGGTGTGACACTGTAGCCATGGTAACCCATTTCATCCATGAGAACGGGGATGTCCTATGAGCATCAAAGAGCTCAGCAAGAAAATTTAAGGCGCATAGCATTTTCAAAGAAAATCCATGGTTGGACGATTTCAATACTCCCCCTCGTTCCTGTGATACCTGCTATTCTTTTCTAAATAAAAGCATAAAAAAACAATTGCTTCAGAAATTTTTGATATGCAAAAAGGTGAGTGAATCGTCAGTCAGTTTGCAAAATGTGTCTGGACGCAGATGGTCGTAATGTTTTCCACTCTTTGCAGCGTCCAAATGTTCCTTCCAGCATGTTTCATTCTCAGTCTAACAAATTCAGTCAAATTCTATCACGTTAGAAGGGGGCATGTTTCTATACACTCCTTAATTTATGCTGTGATTTGTCAGTTCAATATGCATGGTAGTAAAGATCTAAATAAATGAATGCAGCTTAAGTCAAGCTTCACCTGACTGAAGAAATTTGATTTGTGTAAATAAGAGATAAAACGGAGTTAATCTGCAGAAATTAAAAAGATTAATTCCCATTCAGAAATTGAATCATTTGAGTGTCTCCTTTAATTTTTATTTTTTACACGGATGAGATTTTCCCAAGCAATGTGCTCGAGCTCGAAATAAGGATCGGACGATTGGACGGTATGATTACAGTGAGAGCAACAAAAGGAAAGGGTAAAAAGTGGCAGAAGGCCATTATTATCTACTCCGGGCTTTCAAGTATGTGTTTGGGCTCTTTTCATGGTAGTTTATGTAATTTCCAGTCTTTGTGCATGTTGTTGAAATCTGAATGGCAGACATTAATGAATTCTCCGACTCTCCTCTTGGAAATTTGAAGATTGTTGTTTTTTCCAGTTAAAACAAGTTGTATTGTCAAATTTGGAAGCGGGATGCTGTTCAGACTTCTATTTTTTCTGGCAAGATGGCGTTGAGCAGTGTGATCACTCAAAAATAAACTGCATATTCTCAGAGCCTGCAGGACAAAACTCACCACTGTTTTGCAGTTGTCCTAGCGACATCAGCCAGTCTTGAAAAAGCACTAACAGAAAACAGACCTTCACACCTCAGCTCTTTCTATTGCATCTCTTGAGTCATTTAATCAACGTCACGGTGTTTTTTTCCCATGTGCAGGTAAGATCTCAATAATTCATTGGGGGTGGGATGCTGAAGGAGTTGTGGGCCTACCGATGGATGCTGAGGCAAAGCAAACACACGCGCTGGCTGGTTAGAGGCTTTTTTTCTTTCACCTTTCCATCTTCCTGAGACTTGCTTCTGCTATAGTTTTTTTCCACCTGAATCTTTCTATGTTTCATCACATTATGCAGATCACAGAGAGGCGGAGCAAACCTTTACAGGCCCAGCATGAATCAACTGTGATTATCATTGCAAGAAATGTGTACATCAGTAAATGTTTACTTGTTTAGAGGAGTCTCTGCTGCTTTCAGGGCAGCACCACATCTCCTTTGCTCTGTTAGGCTTTGAAAGGTAAAAAAAAGGAGGAAAGAACAGAAAGCTGTGTTTCTGCACTGCATGGAGAGATGGAGAGCATATCCCATGTTGTGTACCACAAACAGAGAGGAAACTAGATGACAGTTCACATGAAGTGTGTAGGAATGACAAGTAATCTTGCTGTCTGATAAGCTTCGGCAGATGTTCTGTCATCGCACCCTTCATCTACCGGATAGCATGAGACTTCCATATTCTCATACTTGAAGACGCGATTTGGAGTAATGGGCTGAATAACTACAATTTAGTTTAGTTTAATTTTTTTAATAACAGCTAAATCAATTATACCTACATAATACCTACAGAAAGTCATAATGTGATTACTCCTAAATTTGACACAACTACATGCACTTTGTGAAATTGACTTCTGGCAAAACAATGGGTTGTATGATAAGCAAGGCTTATTGTAATCTACATGACCACTTCAATGATTTAGAATGTATAAGAATATTATAGTAATCTATTTATTACTGAACTTGTAGATTCAAGTGATGGTGGTCAAAACAGCAGAAAAGTGTTATCAGCATGGGCAATATTCTCAGTTTGTGCTACAAATGATGTACTATCATCATCCCTGGACTAAAGTGGTATTAAAAGTGGAAACAGCTTGTTCAAAGTGTTCCTAACACATGTATTTTCATTGTCCTGAAATGAGCCTGACGCATACTGTTTCCCAAAATATATATGATTTTATCCGATATTTCCAAATTGTGTATGTATGTTTGAGTGTCTGTACCTCGGTAGTAGAAGAGACACATATCTGAGAGAACGAACCACCTCTTTTTCCACAGCTTCATGCCTGTGCTGTCCTGTGGAAGTCAAAGTTCACTGGTCAGTCAAAGGGTAGTCGTTATGCAAGCACACGGACACACACACACACACACACACACACACACACACACACACACACACACACACACACACACACACACACACACACACACACACACACACACAC
>CAAKHD010013813.1:212897-272779 GCA_901007705.1 Fistularia tabacaria | reverse complement strand
AGACTCTTGTATTCAGCTCGGCAAAAATACCAATTGTGTTTATTCTTGCTGCCCTTGCTGTATCTCACTCTGGCTGCTTCCATGAACCAGCTTCCATCTTCTCCTCTGAGACAAATAGCTGTGTTTCATCTCCTTATAATGCTGCGACAAACTCACAGCTTTGTTCTCCACATTGCAGCTCAAGTCCCCCCCCCCCAATCTGTCATCACTGCTGTAATGACTGCAATGGCAAATTCACATTTTTCAAGACAATGTCCAATGGGGTCTTTGACCGTGATTGTTCACTGGTCCAAGAGCATGGGGCTGGGTGGTATGGGTAAACACTGATGTAATTTCTTCTGCGAGCCTGACAGGTTCACGGGAGCGAGGCAGGTTTGCTGAGAGGAATGGATTTTTCACTCGATGTGATTAAGGGTCACCAAGTGGCCGTAACTGGTGTTTGAAAGCTGTCGTGAATGGCGGCCCACTGAGGACTCTTTGAGGAACAATAGTTACCATGGGTGACACACATGAAAAAGGTTGAGGTATCATTGCGTACCCACCTGATGATGAATCCATCTGACACTGCATGATTTTAGAACTATGAAGAACACCATTACAGGTATAAATCCCTTATTCAAAAACATCTGCATGTCAATCAAAAGCGCACTGATTCCAATTTTTTTTTAATAATAGTAATAATGTATACTTTATTAATCCCCATGGGTTTATTCCTGCTCTGCATTTATCCCATCAAGGATGAACCACGAGCAGTTGGCATCCTTTGGAAACTGTTCCTCGATTACGAACTATTTTCAGAGCCTTTCCTGAAATCAACAAAGAGCTTTTTCGTTTGCCCTGGTTTTCTTGGCACTGAGCTCTCAGCAAACCCTAGTAGTTTTTTGACTTTGCTCACACATATAAGATCTTTCAGAAGTGACCCCTTGCGCCACCAGGATTTGGCCTGACCAGTCTACCCCCCCCCACCCGAGCTCTAAACTGAAATAGAAATTATACTGGTATTTTCAAGCCATTTTCACATTTTTGCTTCATATTTTTTTTTGCCAACTATCAGTAGCATCCTTTACCTGTTTGTAAAGCCAGTTGCTCTTGACCACTGGGGCATTCGGGTTCCTCTTGATTGAGTTGGACCTCTTGCCGAAGTTGTGAACTTTTTTGGAAGACCTGGATGGCTATTGGAAAGCAGGGATAGATGATAAATTCAGGAAAATGTCATCTATATATTCATCTTGCCAATAGGAGGAATAGGCTCTTCTTTATTCTTCCAGTAACGCTTAATAATCAACTGACTCTTGTGAGTGAAAGACATTGCTTATATTCTACTGAGTTAAGAAATGCAGAGATAGAAAATCCCATAACATTAGCTTTTCTTCGCCAACTTCGATAATATAGCATATGTGCTTGTGTCTGTGGCGTCGTGCCAGTGGACAAAAAAAAAAACGAGCTGTGTAGCCGCTATAAAAAAGAACATGTACACAGCCCATTAGAACAAACACATCTCCCTTAAATCATTGCATACGTACACAAAACTGCAGTGCTACAGCAGCAAATCTGCCTCACTGATAAAAGACAGTGATGACTGATTGACTCAGTAATGGATTTAATTTGGAAAACCTGATTATTGAACACTTTAAATCAATTATTATATTGTTTATAATTCTTCAGCATGCTTAAAATGCATCTTCTTTTCAGATTCAACGCACTATGTCCCAGCATATTGTGATTAATGTTTTAAGCCAAGCAGTTTCGGGGTTTCAAAATCGAGCACCGGAGATAAGAGCAGATGATTTGGGCATTTTTCCTATGAAAAAATCTGAAGACAATCAGCAAGGCATAAGATCTTTGACAGAAACATGTCAGGTTTGTTCTCAGTCTGTTGGGATTTGGCAAAGTTTGAGATTTTATTTTGAACTTTCAAGAAACCATTTCATTAGGATGAACGCAATTAATGGCATAATATATTATTAATAGCTAACTAGATATTTTCCAATTATTGCATGTTAATAAATGCTAATTACATGGCATGACAATTGTGTTCTTAGACGAGGCATAAAAATATTCATGTAAAACATATTTGATGTTAATTACTAAATTAAAAGACACTGAACAAAAAGGCATAATAAAAAAAACAAACACTGCAATTCATCAATTAATGTAACATCGTTCAGATTTCTCCCTTTTGTCTAGAAAAAGATTTTTCTATCAAATTTAATTAAATTCAATCTAATTTAAATTGATGTAATTCAACTTTTTGTCAACCCCAGCAGTCAAAATGTTACTAGTTACAGAAAGCCAGAACAACGTGAAGGCTAATGATTCCTTTAACAGGTTATTTTTGGTCTTCATTGTTATTCATTTACAGTTTACAACATTTTACATTGGGGGCTCTGTCAAAATATATTATCATTTGATAGCAAAACAGTCATGCATTTTATAAGACGTTATATATGTCTATAAAGATGGTGGTACATTCTGTTTGCTGTGGGATAGATCCAGATATAAACTTTTGACATTTTAAACGAAGGGATGCCATTTAAAGTAGCAAAAAATCCTACATATCATTATTTCCCCGTCATATTGCTCTTTATTGTAAATGAATACATTTGTTTAAGCAAAGACATGCTGAATGTTGTCATTGCCTTGGCAGTTTAGGCGGACTGGAAAAAACAAACAAACACAGAAATTAATTATTTAAATTACAAACTGTTATCAGCTGCTTCACAGCAGTTTTTGCTGTTTTCCCTAAAATGCATCTTCTATAGGCCATCTGTTGTTCTTCTTTCAAAAGGTTTTGCAGGCAAGGCACAGAACTGGACCTGTGCAAGCTGAGTTATAAATAATGAGTTCTCATTAATACATGAGGATACACAGTGTTATACTTTTTATGGCCAGTGTAAGCAAAAGTTAGGTATCATTTATTCATGGGAGTATGGAACCTTCAATTTAACCTGCGTTCAATTTATTTATTCACCAAAAGAGTGTTAGAACCCAGAGCTCACTGACCCATGCAAGATGACAGATGCATCACTAATAAAGCTGAGATGGGCATTTTTTTTACATCAATTTCCTTGACCTGCCAGGTAATGAAACACTCTACCGTTCTACCACGTTCTTTTTTTAGATCACAGATGAATCACTATACCTCCGTAAATGTATATAAGTATAGATGTTGAAGCATATCAAAGAAATAGAAAAATTTTGACATAGGCTTGAATAGGAAAGACCAAAAAAACACAGATCAGATATAACTATAGCTAAAACACTGAGGGAAAACATGCACGTCCAAGTTAACCTTCACATCTTACCTGACATCTTTAGAGGCCTTTGAAGCTCTCAACAGAACCGTATTGCTACCATTAAAGAGCGAAACCATATCATCATCCACAGGTATTCCGTTACATTGCAAGACACATTTAAACACTGCCTCAAGCCAGAGACCCCCCTGAAAGCCAGCCGGATGGATAACAGTCTGTTTGCCAGAATTGAGCCCGAGGGGAAACTGGAGCAGTACAAGAAAATGGCACAGTGACCTGCTCGTAGTTGACTTGGAAGACAACCACCTCATTGCATTTTATATTTTTGCATTATAATATAGATAATGAATGAGTGAATGTTTGAAAGAAACTGACCCGTGTAGATGTGGTGGAGTTGGAGATGGCAGTGGCTGGGCTCCCAGGGAACGTGCTGTAGTCTGAGCCGCCGGTGTAGTTGGATGCCTCACTCATGGTGCTTGTAGGGCGCTCTTTCTTGTCGCTGCTGCTGTCTTGTTCTGATGAAGACTTTTGAGTTGGCCTGTCACAAGGGGAGACACAAAGAGGGATTATGCCACCTCGTCACACAACATTCAGGGCCATCCCACACAGCCATGTCAATCGATTGACAATCGATTATTTTAGCATCCAATTCCTTGAAAAGCTGGGTTCACGTAACCAATAGCTGGTGACACAGTGAGACAGACAGTTTTGTCCTGTCATTCAATATTTTTTTAACCATGTTATCCAGCGTGATTCTGTTTTTTTCCCTGACTCTGGGAATGTATTTGAACATATAAAACAGCCACAATGATGACACTTTTTGCAGTGGGAGTTCTAATCTGCTGCATCAAGGTCTTCCCTGTACCTCAGACAACAGCACTTCACACATAACACACTGTTTGGCATATGATGTGAATTAATGTTGTGTAACATTTATTTGATATTCCCAATATGCTTACAGCAGCTCAGAGCAAGGGAGGAGTAGCCAGGGAATTAGAGTGTAGAATTTCAAAGGAAAACTGATGCTATCAGGGGAAGTTAACACTGAGGATGCTATGCTGCCACACAATTGCAGAGGTGCGCGTCGGGTTCACTGTAGATATTACAGACAACACCAGGCCATAGCCCATGCCATTGAATTGAAACAGAATCACTAGAAGAGGATGCTGCTGGTTTCTTTCCCGGCCCTTGATCCATTTTGCCATGCTTGAGACAAGATGCATCTTTGAGGTTACTGTATAATGATGAGGTTACTTAAATAGGTTTTTCGGTGGTGACACACGTTATATGTTGTTGACCGAGGAAATGCCAGACATTACACTTTCAGGAAAATGGCTCTGATGACACTGTGTGCAAGGGGCAGCTAGGGATTGCAACACATTTTGACTAAGCATGATTAAGACTGAATGTCACCCGAATTCTGTCCATTGAGTCAAAGGCAGCTCACTTGCAGTATTTGGATCAATCTCCAGACATTGTTGGTTCAAACTTGTGACCAATGGGTCGATCATTACATCTATACAGCGCTTGGAGTCATGCTATTCAACATTTCTTATTCTTAGCAAAGATCAAGATCTTTAATTTCGAAAGCACAACTTATTCATCTGAACATGAGCGGAAAAGAAACTGAATTATAAACAGAGATTTTCAATTAATTAATTAATTTTTAAACAGATATTTTTTGGGGAAAGAAAATCACACATATACACACAAATAGGTGGTCAAATTGGATGATCTGGCTCCTGAATACAATTTAAAAAAAAATATTTATACATGCAAAAATACCATAGCAAATTATTTATCATTTATTACATAGTAAGAGACGGTGTGAAACAGGCATCATGTATCTATAAACTTGCATTACAATGTCATACAGTAATGTAATCACATAGAGTTGGCAGTTTATGCCTTCACTTACAGTGAAAAAGGGGCAAGGTCTGTCCCCCAAATTTACAGTGACACCTGAGCTTTGAATGATCTATGAGGGATCATATGTGGATGATCAATATGTTTGCTGTCAATAAGAGGACTGTAAATAACAATTACAATGCACATTAGACCTCTACAGGTGATTTGCTTTTCTATAAGTCACTCTCTTCTTGTTATAGTCCTGTAACTTACTTTAATGCACGCCATAATTTGTTAATTATCCTTTTCGGATGACAGGAGAACATCGCAAAATGTCATGATATCATTGAGTTGTAATGATAATGATCTCAGAACAGAAAAGAAAAATCAGCCCATATAACTTAAAATCAAATAGTTGTATAATTAAATTAATTATTATATAGTCACATGATTGGAAATTTATATCACAGTCATGCTTGAACTTATCAACCAAACTGTACCAGATGAAAAGTTGCTGATATCGAAATGGAGGAAATCATTTCTATCTATTCAAAGTCAATAATTGAATTAATTAATTCATTGTCTATACCGCTTGCCCTGCACTCTGGGTCATGTGGCTGCTGGAGTCTAATCCCATCTGTCATTGGGCCACACATAGAGACGTGCAAATATTCACTCTCTCATTCACACGTCATATGGTGACATGCAGCCATTTACTCTCATTTATACGCCTGGGAAATTTAGGCTCTCCAGTGCACCTACTACATCTTTACTTAAAAATATATATATTTTTTTGTATATTTTTGACTTTTTTGTACTTTTTATGCTGTATTGTGATATCAAGCAGCTCCTTTATCATTTTGCTAAGAAAAAATCAGTGAAAAAAAAAACATTGATTTTCTCTAACCTATGACGAATGTGTATTATATCGCTGTATGTCGTAGAAAATACTATATCAGGGCCTGTCATTTTGTTAATACATTGTACCAGTAAATTAACAGCAATGCTTTCATTGTTCTTAAAAACGTCACGCAATAAATTCACATCCAATTACTTTGAAAAACAAAAACAAATTACATGATTACATTTCTGATTCAGCACTGTGGAAATAAAATCTGACTTGACTTGAGAATGAATGATAAATTAGGAAGCAAAATGCAAAGGAATTTCCAAACTTCATAGGTGAGAGAATTAAATATTTGAATTTTCTTTTTTCATGTTTTTCTTCAAAGTTGATTTAAATGCAACCAGAATAAAAATAAGGCCCTATTATGCAGAATCCTCAATTTATTTCAGTTGCTTAATTACCATCGGGATTTGATAATAAGACAGATACAGTGAGACAGATCAAAAACAGGTTCCCTAATATACCCCCAGCATATGCCTGAACATGGATTTTTATATTTTTTTCTGACATGCAATTAAACAGACTGAAAGTACCCCAAGCCAGAATAATTTGAACATCATAAAAAATTGGGGGAAACACATTTAGAAGAGTTGTCACTTGATCGAAAGCAGTCAGTTTTGATTCATAAAAACACAGTTTGACTGAGTGCTAAAGGGCTTAATTTTGAGCGCTTTTTAAATAATTGGTCGTTGGATGCCTGTGAATGTGTGTTTGGGCTCTGACAAATTGAATTGCAAGGACCTTTGAGGAAAAATCTATGAGTCCAGTCAATCAGCCCTCCCCCCTATCCCATCAGGCAGGCCTTATATTCACTCTCTTAATGGCACACTGTCTCTGCTCAGGCCATTAAAGAGAAGGAAGATGAGGACAGGAGGAAGGGAAAGGGAGGAAGCTTGACTTAGTTCTTGCAGTTGGATGGGGCAGCAATGGGATCAGAGCAAAGTGAGATAATGAAAGTGAGAAGTCGAGATGGAGGGAAGAGAAGTGGCTGAATAATCGCTACTATTATTCTCCAGGTGTCACCTCTAATACATGTCTCCACTATCAAGAAATTTAAATAGCCTGATTGATAGAAGATTTTTTTTGCCCTCATTTAGTAGAAGGACAATAGCTAACGTGGGGAAGAGCACTAGAGCACATCTTCTTCTTTTCCCCTCGACTTTTCCCTTCAGGGGTTGCCACAGTGAATCAACCTTCTCCATCTAACCCTATTCTCTGTTTCCTCCTCTCTCACACCAACTAACTTCATATCCTCTCTCACTACGTCCATAAATCTTCTCTTCGGTCTTCCTCTAAGCCTCCTGCCTGGCATCTCCAATACCAGCATCCGTCTATCAATGTATTCACTATTAGAGCACGAGAGCACATACCACTACAATACACGGGCCCTAATAAAGCATTTTCTACAACATACAGCGATATGATACACATTCTTCATAGTTTAGCGATAAAACAACTAGTCACTCAGTTTTTTTTTCCAATATGATAAAGGAGCTGGCGAACAGAATGTACTTAATCTAAAGTGCACTCAAACCTCAACTTGAAAATTTGCATATGGAGAAACTGCTGATCCTTTATTTCTGAGTGCTTGGAATCACAATACAACACACATCACAGGAATATTGACAAAAGTATCGCAACATTTATACTTTTGAAAGATAATAAAAATACATTTCAAAAAAATATCAAAAAGTCCAAAATATTCTAAAAATACACAAAATACACTTAGTAAAAGATGCAAAAAGAATGTATCAAATTTGGCGTTCACACATTCAAGAGGATGGTGATGACAGATTTTGTGTTGAGTGTAATCCAATCCAAATATGATAAAAAAAACAGCAGTAATTACTTAACTAAACATTAGGCAAAAAGGGTAAGGACTAGTTAATCATTGCATCGATTAAGAGATAAGGCAAAACAATCTGAAAGAGAAAAAAAACAAAGCCCTGTCTGTGGTGCTGGTGCAGAGATTAACCATGACCTTAAAGACAAGAAATTAACAACATGGGAACATATTTGGCATATCCAATATTAAAATGTTCTTGATATTTTTTTTTTCTTCTGTCGTCTGGAAACATCAATGCAATGTCAGATCCCTCCCTGCGAGAGGTAATGGAGCTCCAGCTTGGCAAGTCAAATATTTGACTCAAATTTAAACAGTTATCTGTTGCATTTTTCTGTCCGAATTTGAAAGAATCGATAGGTTATTTTGACTGATGCCATGTTTCAGTGCCGTGTAAGGTAACACAGTCATTTGTGTCAGAGAGTGTAGGTCCTCTCGATGGTAATACATCCCTCTGTTTCGCAATAGTACTTAAGGCAATTTACCGTGTCACATTTAATACCCGCCCTTAATAAGTGGGTGAATTCGGGTTATTAGTCAAGAGTTGCAGTGGTGAAGTGAAGTTAAGGTTAATTAGGACTTAAGTTTGTCTCAGAGCCTTGCCTCTGAAACTTTTCAGGTCATGACCCCTGAAGACTTCGAAGCCCAGAAAACTTTCGACGCGCACTTAGAGCCACCCGGATATAGTTGTTTAATCTTATTTCATTTTCATGATGAAAGATGGCTACTCAAGTTTGTAATGTAATGGTATGTATGTAATCTGGGCTAATTCCAGGGAATCATTTTCCAAAATGATTTTTCATGCCTGTGTGATGATTATCTTAATTTAAATTGTAAATGACACCCGGTCAGCGTACTTCAATGATATGAAAACTCATACATTATCTACTTCTGTACTACTTCTGCATTCTGCACTCAAGATCGTGGGGGCCAGTCGTAGCCTATTCCAGCTGTCATTAGACAAGAGGAGGGGTTCACCTACTGCATGTTTTTGTGTTGTTTTATTTACATTCCTTTCCAGTGTGTGATATTTGGTTGGATGTAGGTTTGGAAATAAATTTCAGGACATCTGACCATTTATATGCTGTTAATAGCTATGCTGTTCTTTTTATTTCTATGTAAATTAAACTTCCAACTATAAGAAATGTTTGATGGTAACTTCATCAAGCTGAGTTAACACTCAGCCTGAATTTATTTCTCGCTGTCTGATGTTTTTTACATCTTTGAAATGTATGTCCTTCTAAAGTCAGATCAGTCCGTCTCTGATGTGACAAGGGCCTCTTTCTGACATTAAAACGACACTATTCTCACATATTAAAGTCGACCTTCTGAGGTCAAACTGCTTTTCCCGACTATAAATCATTTTCATTCTGCTGTTAAATTTACAGTTGTAGTTGTAAAACTGATATCAATATGAGGTTAAAATAAGCGCCTTCTGACTTTAAATTTACAGCTCTCTGTAATGATGCCTTCCTGATGTTAGATCTAATTTAATGTGCTGGTTGCTGCAGACCATTCAACAACACCAAGTGTAGTAAGGGGCTCTTTAAGCACTGCTAATGACTCAGTAAAGGCATATTTGATTAAAAAAAAACAGCAATTTTGACATTTTGTATGATGACTGTATTATACAAAACTTAAAATATGGTACACTAAATACATTTTTGCAGTATTTATGTACCTCATGTACTATGTCAAGTCATTCATTGTGAATTGGTTTTTTTTCCTCCCCAAACCAGGTACTGATTCTTAAAATACATCTTCCGCTTATCCTACTCAGGGTCACGGGGGATGGTGGAGCCTATCCCAGCTGCCATTGGGCGCAGGGCAACATATACAGACAGACAACCATTCACTCTCTCATTCGCACGTTTGGGCAATTTTCTAGATTTTTCCAATTAACCTGCTGCATGTTTTTGGACTGTAGGAGGAAACTGGGGTAACCGGAGGAAACCCACGCAGACATGGGGAGATCATGCAAACTCCACACAGAAAGGTCCCCTGTCGGAATTGAACCAGGGTCCTTCGTGCTCTGAGGCTGAAGTAAATGAAGTCAAATATTTTTGCTTAGAAATTTTAGACGTTATTCACTACGGTTGCAAAAACAACCGTCAGACTGTTCAGCATCTCGACTAAATGAGTTGAAGCATTCAGATAGAGGATACATTCATCATAGGTGTTTGTTTGTTTTAGCTTGCAACATTTCCAGTCTCGCTACTGTCTGTGTGAACAGGATTTTGAAAGTAAAAGCATTTGGCCTTGAGGAACAGAGAATCATTGAGCCAGAGGCCACGAATATGTGGTGGCTCTACGGTGACACTGAAATACTGTCCAACCGACTGAGAGAGTGAGGCTTTCACTTGCCCCAAGTCATTAAAGCCCTATATTTAAGCAGGGTGACAAACACACTGAGAACAAAGAAAATTCACTGATTGCAGAAAAATCTGTGCTGTCTTTTCAATCTCTCCTTTGTCACCATCACGTCTGCCTCTTCACCTCTCAGTTGCACGATTTTCTTCATTATCATTAACCTTTTTTGCATTCCCACTTGCTGCTGTTAATTCTCGCCTCAGTGACTTGCTAATGAAAGGTGTTTGAGTGATCACTGGCCGGCACTGGCCATTTCTCAACCATTTAAGCAGGATTATAGAGCTTTAAAAAAATAAATCAAACTGAGTATCTTCTAAAACATTTATCCCCCTGGATTCATTTGTTTACAGACTGGCTTCCAATATTGTGAGACTGCTAGTGTTTATTTGTTCAGTTTGCGACTGATCTCACAGATGTCTCAGCTCTACTGAGTTCAAACATCCAGGTTTGGCTCCAAGGACTGTCTTACTGTTTTCAGTCACAGGGAATCTGGCAATGTCAAACTGTTGCAAATATTGGCTGAATGACAGTCAATTCTGTTTATAACACAAGCATTGTTGATAACACCAGACGCAGTGTTTATATCCCGTTTAAACCGCACTAAAACATATATATTAAAACTATCTCAAAGGAATCAGATTTCTCCATTGTTTTTTATCCCTTTAATTGCAAATTTATGAAAAAAAAACAAACAAACAAACAACGATTGCATGAACAAAACAAAACAGGCACACTTGATAGCTCATGCATTTTTATGCTGAAAGGCCAATCTGTTCCGACCAGAGGACCAATTGGATGGTACACAAGTCTGGAGTTTCATAACACAGCATTTGCATATATCCTTATGTATTCTTTGTACTGATCTGATGTGTGATTTTTTTTCTTTTATTCCTGCTGCCCCTTTATATTAAGATTTAGCTGACCAAAATATGTAATGATAACGTGTAGATATAGGACTGATTTGAGGCAACTTTGAGGGTTTATGTATACTTTTCATCCTTGAGTGGGTAAATCTTTGTAATTCATTAACTACAAATGAGTTGGCAAAATAAATCTGATAACTTTCTCACGAGCGCATCCATCTATGAAAGAATTCCTGGTGTCTTAATCTATTGAAATATATTTGCCCCTGAACAGCACCGCTTTGCCAGTGAACCTGCCTCTCAAGGGGGTACCTGAGCTGACATTCCGATTGGTATATTAGCGTTTTGCCTGAAGCACCTAGCTGACTTCACGAAGTGACTTAGCGACCCCTTTGGAACACAGTGTTATATACACTGTACCACTCCAAAAAATCAAACGGTGTTTAGCCTTGACTTTACTGAAACTAGACAAGAAAGGACCTTTAAAATGGGAAGCTGTTACTGTGGCTACCAGGAGGATGGAAAAGGGGTGGGTGGTGTTGATGGAGTTGAAATTCATTTCACTCCAATCTTACAAAGAAAATAAAACAATAAACCAAACCAACAAGAAAATATATATATACTGCAATGACACCAAGTACAGAAAAAAAACGAGGTACATGAAACAAGGCACTTCTATCATGACATAGAATGTATAACCCCTCTTTCACTGCTAAATAAATGTAAAGATCACCTGAATATCAGCTTCAAATCCCTGTATAACTATCACTGTTTATCAATGGCAAAAGCCACTAATAACAGTGATGCCAATCTAAATGAGCATGAGCAGTAACATGTCGAGTATAATATACTTTTAAATGGCTGCTAACATCAATGTAATTTCAAAAGAAAAGGAACAATCTGATTGGGTCACAGCGAATCCTCTATATATAAAACACAATGATATTTAAGTTTAATGTCAGACATTATATGATGTAGTTAATCTGCAAAAGATAAATTCGAACACGTCAGGCAGTAAGTCTGCAGATTTCTAAAGACAGATATTTGCACAATGGAGCTCTATCATGAGGGTATACATCCGATGAAATTCCTTTGTTTGATAAAAGACTCACCCTTCTAGACTTTTCAAATCTTCCACTCGGAAGGAAACAGCAGGTCTTTAGTACTGCCATTCAGACACTGAAATGTGTGCAGGAGCAGAGGCACTCTGGCACGATTTTAATACAAGCCGCTGTGCAGGAGATTTGATTTGTCTCTGACAGCAACAAAAAAAATAAAAATAAAAAGTGCGCTTGCACTTTAATCACTCCGGTGTTAGTGCTGCAAAGCTGCTCAGGCGGTTCTTGCAAATTTAAGGTGGTTGGTGTTAGCAAGAGGCAGGGGAAGAACAAATGTGCATTACAAGACAGAGAAATTGTTGAGAACAGGCATCCTGACAAGTGTGTTTGCCCAAAGATAGCAGTCGATGAGAGTTTTAGTGTGACGACTGACTTACCTGATATGTGGCTTATTGAAATTGGTAAATAAGAGCACCAGAGGTATCAAACAACAGCCTAACTTGTTTGCAATCTTACGGACATTTACAGAGACAAGATTGATAACAATATCCTTTGAGTGTGCTGAGTAGAAAGGGATAACTTGTTTAGTCTGGAAAATCTGTTACTTGATCATAAGTTTAGGACCTGAAAGATGTCTGTTTTCGCTTGGTCTTTTTCATTGTCTTTTGTAGCTCTTTTCTAACAGCATGGTGTGATGATTTTACTTGGTAGTCTTCCTCTGAAGATTGGTTAGGAAATTACCCTGCAGTTGCCCTTGGCAACAAAAAATTTGACAAATGTAGGACTGATCAGTAACAAAGAAAAACAAATTATCTTGACCCAAGCCATTACCTGTCCACATCCAATTAAAGCCTTTTTAAAAAGAACTTCAAACTTCTTTATTTTAACTAATAACTTAACTAACTTATTAAAAAACACAGAATCAGGATCTTAACTGACAGCAACACTGTAGAAACAAATACTTTGAGAGGGGCCCTGACGTTAGACAACAAAGAGCACCTGTCTCTTTTCAACACTGAAAATAGATCCATTTTGGTCAGAACCAAACACACTGGACCATGAAGTCATCGTTCTAACTATGGCTGACTGATGAATCTGCAAACTCAAATTATATTTGCACTCTGCACATCTGAGTCCTCGTCCCACCCACCCACACATCAATGCTATTGTGAATACAGAGATTTTTATTTCATTTTTTTTAATTTTTAAAATTTTATTTAAGACGGCAGCCAGACTGGGACTGAATGGCTTGGAGCTGTTTTTTAGTCGAAGTTTAACATCATGGTTTGCTATTGGCCCGATACATCATTAGGGACTGTTTGCTGGGCCAAACATGCCTTCCCTCTAATTGGCTGTGGGGTCAAACCACTTATATCCAAAGAAGAAAATCTGAAACTAACTGAGGGAGACAAAAGCATTTAAATGCTGACGATTTGGTCCAGATATGGCAGGCTATCATCAGTCTTCTGGGAGGACGCGTTTATATTAATGTTGATAATGATCTTCTCATCTGACTGGTTACGATGGCAGCTTCCAGGGATTTAGAAATACTCTGTGTCAAATCAGGACCTATCAAGGGTGAAAAAGCGCTTCTTGGCAAGTTAGCGTTGAAAAACATCTATGCCGTAAAGCTGAGCTGAAGCTGAAGCAGCTTTGCCAGTGACATGAGGGGTGATTACCTGGTGAGAGTCTCTAGGGGCATGTCAGGGTGCACAAGCTTTCCACAATTCACGCTAGAATTAGAACAAGGGAGAGAGAGAGAATGGCAAAATGATGAGAACTTAAACAGCGGCTTTAACAATAAATTCAGTCGTGATAAATAAATTTTAAAGAATGACAGAAATAACAATAAAAACAGAGATGGTGAAGGATAGTATATGGATAATAATATTACTGAGAGTCAGTCAGCAACCACTGTCATGGAGGGGAGGAGTCAGGAGATGTAACTACAACCATATGACTTTATTACCCTTTTCATATTTGAGAGGTTTCTTAGTCAACCAGGTTATAATCCTGGCACAACTGTAGTTTCTTCTGCCTGTAATGCTGGAGGCCACTTCGACTGGGAAGACATGACTATCCGTACTTTGTCAGTCATCAGTTAAGTATAATAGTGTCATACCAGGTGTGACAACTCATCAGAGCTATAAGGACCCTGATCATGTGCTGCCTCGTTATTTTGAGATGGTAAAAAGACTTTTGCTTCAACGTCATCCCAGGATAAGTTTTAAGCACGGTATATGTTGTTGTCTTATATAATCCTTTGCCATATGTAACACACCTGTTATATGTTATGACAAATAATAACTTTTAAATAACTTCAATAACTTTTTTTTCTCCCCCTGATCTCCCAAAACAAGTCTGAACACGCTGTTTGTACTTTGAATCATCCAACATCAAAACAAAGGGAAACTGGACTTTTTTTAAGGAACAGGGTATGGATGCATTAAAAGACATGGATAAAGTGTCATGGGGTGGAGACTTGTTATTTCAATACAAACGAAACTGCAAGAAAACTGACTTTTGCTGGGTACACTCGTCCATGTTTTCGGGCCCCATAACAACCACTGGCTTTGTCAGCAAACCTTTGCTGAGCTATACATTAATGGAGATATGATAATTTATTGTAAATCTTAAAGTGTTTATGGACCAAAAAGTCTTTATGTGCATAAACATATTGCAACATCTGCTTTGCTAACAATTGCGATGTTTTGCTGGAAGTAAATGTCGGGAGCTCATTATGTATCCAGTTGTATTTCTAATTCCTTGGGAGCAGTGGGTTGGGGTTAAAAAATTCATTTAATTGTTTATGAGGTATGCTTTGCAAAGAGCTGGCCTTTGCTTGAATACATATAATGTCCTGTCTCAGCCTTAGTTTGATTGGTCATGGGTTTCTGAATCCATGACTAATGAGCAAGGAGAGTTTCACACTTAATAAGACAGACTGGGGAGGAGATCTAGTTATTTTGTATCAACTGGTGTATTGCATAATGTCTCAAACAGGCAGCAAAACTGACCCTCCTTAGCAATTAAATACAGATTTTTTTTTTCTTCATTTGAAACCAGTCCATTTATTGCTGATTAAACTGACTCTAAACGAAAATAGCTCTAGCTCTATATAAATCCCAACAGTGAGTTTTCATCATTGGAAGAAAGGGATCAATCTGAAAGTGTAGGATAGTTCGAAATACTCAGATCCCTGTCTTTCCCTCCATGGTTCGGTAATAAGTAAGAAACACACCTGCTGATTAGATTACAGACTTAACCAAAAGCAAAACAAAAAAAAAGGTAATTTGAAATTTGTGTCTAACTGCCTTAAATCATGAGGACACGCCTCTAAAAAATGGAAAAAATAGGCTTATCCTGTATCCTCTATTTTAGTATATGGAGGAAAATACGAAAAATTGATTTTTTAGAAATAGCCTAATCAAACCTACAATTTTAGGTGTTCAGAATGACTCTGGTATTCATGCTGAGGTTTGTTCCATTGACTTCCATTGAGGTCCACAGTCAATTAGGCAGCTTTTAAATGACTCATTGACCTGATTCCTATACCTTCCGGTCCCAAATTACACCGTTCTTAGATAACGTCATTCAATTGTACAAATCCTGAAATTCTGAAATGAAGGTGTTAACAAAAAATCTGGTATACACATAATCCAAAATGGGCATGTTGAACTGCATATACGCTGTTTTAGATTTTCTTCTTAAAAGCACACTGCCTCATTAAAAATGAAAATAAATAAATAAAACTGAATAAAAAAAAAGTTAATGCCCTTCTCAAAATTGCAAGATGAACTAAAACATACAAACGGATAGAATTTACTGTTGAAGTTGACCTTTGAGAATATCAGACGCAGGGAAGGTATTTATCAATGATAAAACTATCGTTATTTGGTCTTAACAGATTTACAGCATTTAGATTTAACAGAACTACAGCAGCAGGACTGTACCAAAGATAAAAGCAACTACTTGGGAATAAATTGTAACCTTGTTGTGATCAATATTGATAAATGCAAGGAATTATTATCTCTTAAATTGGAAATGTATCCTTCTCCTGAGTAAAGCCACAAAAAGATTTAAAAAAATAGCCATATAAATCTGGATTCTGCAGATTAATGGGTAGTCCATCAGTCATAAATTTAAATGCTTGAAACATGGTGTAAAAAGGGAAACAGGGAAGAAAGATATCTGTTCACATTAAGTCAAATAAATAGAAATGAATTTACTGCAGATGTTAAAAAATTAAGCATAACCCTCTATGTTGTATCATCTACTGGCCCCATGACAACCAAAAACCACAACCCAGACCGAAAAGACCAGCTGAAACTAACAATTTCAAACCTGTGTATTTTGTGTTTAAACAAAAAGGAAAAAAAATAATCAGGAACAAGGCTGTGTTTCTGTGGATATGTTATCATTTATAGTTTGGGTGTCTGTGCTGATGCTGCACTAAACACTGATGCTGTGTTCAAGGCCTGCCAGGTGCATGGAGACACACAGTGACTCTGCTCATTACATGCAGGAAGGAGATTCAGAGGACAGTCAGAGCTTTAACACAGGCTAAAGATGATGCAGTAGAAAAATCCTCCCCCACAACTGGTAATTGTTTAACAGAGCTATGTGTTCGCTTGACTTTATCATTCCAGTGGGTGTGTAGATATGTACCACGAATGCTAAGATTAGAGATGATAAGGGTGCATAAATTCCTTACTAGTTGTTATGAGACTGAATCTTTTATTCCATACAACTAGAAGAAGAATTGCCACACTATAATTTTGAAAAATGCATAGGAAAAAACATAGGAAACACAGCAGTTTCCTTATAAATTTTTGCATACAATTGTAAAGATTAAAATGTTAAAATCACCTACCCAGTTTTTTCTCTGTTTTTTCTGTGAGAGGTTCATCATATTCTGTGAAATGTCTTAATTTCAAACTATGAACATTATTGAAAATCATACAATAGCAATTAAACTCAATGCATTAAAGAAAATGCTTGAAATGACTGCAACAAAGTTGACTTTAAAAATCAAATCTATGGGTTTCTTTTCATTTAGAGTGATGCGGCTCAGCTAATAATTAGATTGTATTGCCAAAATCATCACTCATTCTATCTTTTAATAGTTTTAATGGAATTTTTGGACAATTCTTTGGTTATTTCTTTACTCAACTGATTTTCCTCTTCTTCACAATTAAAATCAAGGTAATTTAAACAATGTATAAAAAAATAAAATAAATGTATCAATTTATGTGGGTATTTTTTCGTTTGTTCTTGAGTTTGTCATTAGCGTTATCTTAGGGGTCCAGTACTATATACTATATGGAGATCATTTTTTATTTCTAAATAGAATTGAAAACATAAAGTTAATAGGTGAAAGAAAATTAATCTATTTTTAAGCAAAAACAAATCTAAAGATCAGCCTCCATTATATACAGTCGCGTGTTTAAAAAAAGGTTTGACGAATAATAACCAGTGGGAAAAGATTCTAATTCTAATCGAGTGGACATTTATTTAATATTTATTTACCTGACAGGGAAAACCAGGAACTCATCAATGAGAAATTGATAAATCCCCAAATTAATGCCCATGTTCAGGACAAGATATACATATACAGTACACATTAAAAGACTTAACATATGAGTTGTCAGTCATTGGTGCAATAGGGATCAGTGCAATGGAAATCTGTGCAATAGGGATCAGTGCAGTAGGGGTGGTAGATGTTTTCAAATTCAATCTAAGGAGGCTCTGTGTAATGGGAGGATGTGCAATACTGAATCTGGTTCTTCTCCACTGTCATTGTTTCACTGTCTATGCTCAACTGTCTCTGTACATGTCTTTCTCTTGTGTTGTGTGGAAACGTCTGTATTGTCTAAGTGTACATCGTCTGTGTATGTACTGTATTGCTTATGTTTCTGTTTCCGTGTCTTTTTGACATCAACCTGCCAAGGGGTCTGCAGATGGAAATTAGCCTAAGGCTATAATCTGGCATATTTACATTTTGTTTTAAATGTTCATTAACATGTATTGTTCCCATTTTCTCTTAAATAAATAAATACAAATATGATCAAAATACTGTCCAGCCTAGGAGACAGCAACGTTTCAATTTGAGAAAATAGAGCAAACAGCCTGATAGATAACTGTAGAACTGTAGTTGCATTAGACGGTAAGTAACTTTTGCCACCCATGTTGTGTTCCCGTTTCTCAGCCCAAGCCTTTCTTTTTATCGCTTTCATGACTGTCTTTTGATTATTTGACTGATAAAACATTAAGGCCTTCAATTTTGTGACCCAACTCAGCAAGATAACATACCAGATACCATCACTCAACGTGTGTCTGAGATTTCCCTCTCTTGCCTCCAGTTGTCATCACAACATAGACTCTATAAGTGTGTATCGATGTCTGGTTTTAATTGAGTGTCCAGTCAATTCGTGCTTTAACTTACATGGACAACATTCAATTCACGGAAATATATTGGGCTTTCTTTTTACCAGAAGAATTGAAATGCACAGTTCTGTTCAAACAGATAGAGAGAGTGAGATTGACTATGAACTAAACAGCAACTTCAAAGCACTTGCAACTTCCTCTCTGTCCCTGCAGACAGACTCTGGAGTCGGACAATCACATGCTGTTGAAGCTGTATGGTTGATGAATGTATCCATAGATGCCATGGGTCTTTACATGGCCTGACCTTTCCAGTCAGTTCAGATATCAGGCGCACACAATGTGTGTGTACATCATCATGCAGAGAGACTTACTGTTCATTTACGACAAAGATGCAGTTGTCTTGGGAGGGGATGCCGGACACTGGGTGCTTACAGGTCACCTTACGCTCATTGTGACTAGAGGGGAAAAACACACAAAAAAGAAACAAACAAAGGATGTAAATCACAGAAAACACCATAAAGTTATATACCTGCATCTTGAATCTTTCAAAGTTAAAGCATATTGAAGATGGTACATACAAAGAGAACGTTCACTCTTGCACTCCGAACACAATCACACACGCACCTGATGCTGAATTTCAGCATGATGTCCTGTTGGCTCAGAAGAAAAGACTTAAAAAGGTTCAAACTGCTAATCAGCTTGCTAATCAGACAAGTGGTAAACTAAGTGCAGAAAAGAATTCAAAATAAAAACCCTCTCCATCAGTTCCTGCCAGCTACCCGCGAGTTCCACAGCCCAATGAGAAGTGTGAGTAATGACAGCACTCTCTTTCTCACAATCTCTCTCCCCCATCCTCTTTTTTCTCTCTGCTATCTTATTTCCTGCATCAATTTTTCATTCATTCCCTAATGATAAAATCTCTGCCACTTTGATTGCCTTTCAAATCTAGTGGTTATTTTTTATATATTTTTTTCAATTTCATTCATTATTATCAGTTTTTAACCTCTTCTCTTTTCTTACATGGAATCAACGTACTCCCTGGAATAAATGAAGAATTGGAAAGCTGACTGATAATCATAAGCATTAGTCTTCAGAATTTTAGTCATCAGAATTCTTCAGAATTTGCAGCAAATTTTACAAATCTATTGATATTTATGTATTCAACTCAAGTAACCATGCCAATGAGTAAATGTGAAACCATAGTAGAATAGTAGAATAGTAGATAGTCATCTGGAATTGAAGAGTCGGTGCCTGTGTGGTTGTGTGTGTGGTTTTGTGTGTGTGTGTGTGTGTGTGTGTGTGTGTGTGTGTTAGTGCTTCAGACTTAAGCATGCTTGCCCATCGAATGGTATTCTCACTTCCTGCTTATAGTGGAATGGAAGTGTATAAAATGAATTCAAAGTAATTTGTATTAACTTCAGTGCCAATTTCCTAAAAAAATATCTAAAAGGACATCTAAAAAACCTGAATATCTATAAAAAAAGGCACTGTCTCTTTTGAATAAAACAACATTTTTTGCCTTGATCCCATTGTAAAACCCAAGAGAGGTAGAGACAAAATTTACAGCCTATGTGGGGAAGGTGGCTAAGAGACTCAAAAACACCTGTCTCATGCTAACCATGGATAAAACAACAGCATTATTTTACCAACAAACATATAAACATTAACTGTCCCAATAAAACTGTAAAATAAGAATCTATTAAATATAAAACAGTATTCAATGCCATATACTATCATACTACATTTCAAGCTAGACACAAGCTTGAAATTCTTGGAATCCCTCCAAAGCAGATTCTCAAAATCATGGAACTGAACAAACACAATATTCTAAGTTTTGAAAATTGTATCACTTTTTCTTTGGTATGACGAGTATTCAAAATCATTCCTAATCTGGGCTCTCCACCCCTTAAAGAATTTGCTCGTCAAACTTCCGAGAGAAACAAGAACCACCACAGTGGTCAGTGCAGTGTCCCCAGATGTAAAAGCACGTTTACACAAACCGCTCTTTCATACAAAGCCATAAAGCAGTGGAATGCACTCTCCACAGAACTTTTAACCCAAACGGCCATTGCAAAATCTACCAGAGAGATGGCTGCCATTGTAAGACCTAACTCTGTTTTACCGTTGAGTAGAGTTGGTGCGCACATACTGTATGAAACAGGATAATTGATAGTTTTATTGTTTGTGTATTAGTATGAGTTTTAATGATTCTGTAAACATATTGATGACTTTGATGTATTTTTTGGATGTGAACATGTTGAGTATTTATGAAAAACATAGGGAATTTGAATGTGGATATTGGACGGACCCGGTTCAGATATCTGTTTTTTAGTAATTGTATTAAGGAACTTGATGTTTTGGCCAATTTATGGATGAAATGTTGCTTTTGTTATTCCTTTCTATTGTGTTTCCATGGGACAATTAATGGAAATTAGAAATTTACCTTGGGTCCCAGTCCAAACATTTTTGCTCTATTCAAGCCTAATGTTTTTCCACCCGGTCCCCAAATAAATAAAATAAAAGACATGAAATAAATCTACTTCTCTGACAAATAACTGCAGCCGGTAATCTTGCAAAATTGCTCGAACAGTAGAGGGCATCTTTGCAAAAAACATCAGCTATGAAGGATTTTATTCATCGCAATAAAATGGAGTGCCACCAAGATGCTCTCTTTCATAAAAGGTTGCTGATTTGTTGCATCTGAATGCAAATCATTTTCATGGAGTTGAGCAGGAAATCCGACACATAAATGACTCTGCCAGCAAGTTGACAAATACGGCATCTTTTCCATTCAAGTGATATCATATAAATAGTCAATGCTTCACAAACTGTGTTATCCTCTGCCCTCTGACCCAAACTATGAAATAATGCCATTTCTGACTAGTGGATCTCAACAGTCATAATAATTAAGCTAAAAAAAGTCCAACACACACTTTCAAATACATTTTATAGAGTTTATAAGTACATAATATAGTTGTGGCAGCATTACAGTGGGGATCAGAGGAGAGCCATGGAAATATCAAGATAAGTTATTTGATTGATCTTTTAAAATATTGTTATTGATATTGGTTCCAGTGCTACAAACCACACAGCAAGAGCAATTTTGTGTCAATTTATGCAGTCCTTCTTCCAACCCCCTTTTCTTCTTTTGTTTGAAACCTTACTATTTTCCCTCTTTCACAATGCTATTGTCCATCTGGCTGTCCTTCAAAATCTGCCTTCCACTTTTACTTAGTCCTCATAGATTCTACTCTACTCCTCTTTTTATCTTTTTCTTGGCCTGAATTTCTCTTTTTTTCTAGGTAAACCTAAACAGGTGGTTCCTCTACCATGTCCTCAAAGAGCAGGACTCATTTCAAACCCTAATGATATAATGACACCAGTAATGTTTGTGATTAAATACATTTTGTCAAGAGGGCCATAATTAGCAGAATTAGTATTGCAGTTATTGCTCACATAAACCTTGTGCACACACATACACACATTCACACACACACAATTCCATCCTTTTAGAGGATATTGCACTCATTTCCTGTAGACTTAACCTTAAACTGTAAAATAAGGGTGATAAAAATAAATAAATAAAATAAAATAAAAGCTTTCTTGAAGATGCCATCCAGCCTCCAGCATTAACAGGCACAGAAGGAGGGGGTTCCTGTAGCTAGACATGTTTGCATTGTACCTGTTGGATGGACTGGATGGAGTTTGTACAAAAATGAAATTTCATTTAATTCCCTCCAAATTCACAGTAGAATAATTTGAAAGATGGTGTAATATGGTTCAAGTGACACATCTAACACTTGCAATTTAGGATGAAAAGAAAATCTGCATTTTAAGTTAAATAGGTTTTGATGGTTTCCATTTTAATAGCTACATCCTAATTTAAAAAGCAGCAGTGATGCTGTTAAACAAAACAAACAGAAGACCATTTCCTGACATTAAAGTTGCTATCAGCTCAAATAAAACTTGAGGCAACTGACACCTCTGAAAAACAAACACACACATGCACACACACCCTTCGCATGATGGCTCTCGAGGGCCTTGGTATGTCTTAGGAGTGGATAGAAACAACATGTAGACATAATTGTCCCATCATCATCTGAGGACACCAGATGTCTGGGAGCCGAAGAGAGTCATTGAGGAAGGGGTCTAATCTGGCCAGCTGTGCCATGAGTTACTATCATGGCTGGGATTCATCCTGCGGAGGAGATGGAGAGCCAGGGTGGAGAATGAACAACTACATATTGAAAATAGATAGATAGATAAATAAATAAATAAATAAATAAATAAATAATTGGCTCATGATTTGCCCCCTGGCATGCATACCCTGATAGACAGCAGCATTCCAATATCTGAAAATTGAAATGTAATGGCAAATGGAGGCAGGTGATACAAAAGCAAAGGTTGATTGGTTTTGGTTTTTAGGCAAGGCTTTTACTAAATAACGAAATGCAGGAACCATAGCTGATTGTTGCTTTAGGTAACTTGATCTTGAATTGAAGCATTGTTATTACCAGGGAAGCCTGTATTTAAAGTTATCAGTCAGTTTCTTGTCTCCAATTGTGACATTTTACGAGAGCAGGTTTGAGGTGACTGTGAATGCACAAACCTTATACGTGGCCTTATGCAATTCAGGCATTCTCAGGCAAAATCTATTCAACCTGCGTCAACAACTGTTCAAGCTAAATGCCAACCCATTTTCAGCAGCTCTGAGGATCCCACTAATCCTGCATTGAAGAAAATATATTTTAGGTTAGAGAATACTTAAAGGCCAGCCACTGGGTGGTTAAAGGTCCATCATCTCCATACTGTAAAATAATAGCAGGTTGGTGACTTGACACAGCTTTTTTTCATGCTCCTCAGTGATCTCACATTTTTCCAACTTGGTAAAAATGGGATCTGGTTTGAAGGGACCACGAGGGTATCCAGTGGTTACTCCTTTCCTTCTTTCTGCTTCACCCCAACCAGTCACGGTAGATGGACATCCACTGTGCGTTGGACTCTCCTCAATGTTTCTACCTGTTAAAAGTTTTTCCTGGCCCCTGTCAATAAAAGCGCATACTCATGGGGGAAAGGTTGGATCTCTGATACAGAGTACATTCAAGACCTGCTGGATGAAAAGTGCCTTGAGACAAATTTTGTCGTGATTTGGTGCTCTTACAAAAGCTATGCAACAAAAACTGAATTGAAATACAATTGATTTGTTGGTAAAATACATGCATAAATTCTCCCATGCTATGCTGCCTCCCCCTTGTCTAGAGAAGCTGCAGAGCTTACAGGCTAAGAGACATGGAATTCATTTGTATTCAAACATGGATGTTTGAGAGGTATGTTTTTTCTTTTACGATACAAGTAGGAAACCTAGTTGGGCTGGGAATAAAATATGGCAGCCACAGTGCAGCCCCCGCTGTGTTAGATGATGCAAACCACTCATGAGCACTGCTTTCACTCGCCGATTATGTCAACCTTTAGGCGAAAACAGGACACTGAGCAGATACTAAAAACATTTGAAGTTTGCAATCTTGTAAGAAGTAAGAAGAAAAGGTATCACAACAAAGTTGGAGTAAGTGACTCGGTATTTTGCAAAGTATTGCAATATATATTACACATACATATGTAATATATTGTGCATATTGCATTTGACAAAGTAAATTCCCATCATTTCCTTCATTTACACTTTTTAAGGTTTATTTATTTGTCAATTTACTTTAAGGTTGAAGGTTGAATGAGGTTGGAGGTTGAATTAAAAGATCTTGAGATCACAAAAACATGCTTAAAAGACCTATTTCCACTTTGGTGCCTGTTTCAGTAAGATGAGGAGTGGGTCAGTACAAGTCATCACATGTACATATGTAGGTGTGGAAAGTATTGGGTTTGACACTGGCAGCACATTCAAAAGAAGAAGAAAAAAAGGAAAATCATTGATATTCTAAAATTGTACACTAAGGGACACTGCCTACAGAACCGTCTTTGCAGTGGTTCATCATGTAAAAGTCAGTGTTTGAATTTTAGCTTCTTTGTGACTGAATGTGGACTTTGTTCAATATTGTTACATTTTTACATTTGATATTTCCTTCCTCTTCTGTCTTGTAGCGTCAGTTCTTTTTGAAGAGTTGCTGCATGTGTGTGTATGTGTGTGTGTGTGGTTGTGCCTATGCATGAAGTCACAGCCTTCTCCTCATGTACTAAATCCCCATCCTTTTAACAGCCTGCAGATTTGAGAATCTGAGAATAAAATCACAGCAATATAACAGGGAGAAAAAGGATCAAAGAAACGCACGCACGCACGCACGCACGCACGCACGCACGCACGCACGCACGCACGCACGCACGCACACACACACACACACACACACACAATGCAAGTATTTAAAAAATAGACATAATTGCTCTAGTAATGTGTAGTGAAATTCACAAGTATGCCATTTCCACTAAAAAGAATTAAAACAAATTACAAACGTCACATTTTGAGAGTGTGACTTCCCTGTAAAAAAAGGCAAACTCAAAGTTTCTGAAATACATCTGTTACAACAAAAAATTGTGGAGCACATCGTCCCATAAAAAAAGGGGAATAAACTGTCATTGTATTCAACATGCTTTCAGCTCAAGCTTAGAGCAGCATTTCAAAACCAGAAGCATAATTGCGCTCAGTCCCTCATGTGGAACGGGACATACTGTGTTGATGCAATCTGTCTCCTCCAATATTAATTTGATGCAGCTCGGGTAAGGCAGAAAAGACAACTCACCCTCAAAAAACAAATTTGCTCTCACAAGTAAAAGTGAAACAAACAAGCGGCGTGGAAATAACAAAAAGACAACGCCTGTGACAGGCAAGTTGCTTATGACACAAGACATCATCAATGAGGTCTTTAAAATGGTGTTAACTGATAACGCTCTTTTGAGTAGCTTGTCTCTGAGCAGGAATTGTGCACATAGAGAGTAATGAGAATGCATTTCTTTAAAGAAACACGTTTTAAGCAAAAGTGACAATAAAGTTTTCTCAACATTTTTTAATGTATAGTCAAAGCTTCACAATCTGCAGTAAACTAATGATTTTTCTTATGCGTCTATGACTTTGGTTTTTCAAAAAATCTGCCAACAGCATGTCTACATTTATCGTGTTTTTTTAAACAGTTTTTGAAATGGATAAATATCTGCAAACTGTCAAAACCTCAGTGCCATAATAATCAAATATGCTATCACGGCTTAATTTTGTCACTGGACTGAGGTGTAAAGGCACATAGGTGTGCGTATGTGCACTTGGCACCAACACAACCTAGGCTGCAGTTCGATGACTGACGTTGTGGTCGTGTCATCGGACTTGCAGCCGCATGTTCTGGACACTCTTATGCAGTGATGGGTCGAGCTGTCAATTGATCACAATCTGGTTGTGAGCTGGCTCTGGTAGTGGGGGTGAAGTCAGACCTGGAAGACCCACACGTATTGTGAGGGTCTGTTGGGAATGTCTGGCAGAGACCCCTGTCAGTAAGAGTTTCAACTCCCAACTCCAAACAGAACGAACAATGTCCCAGAGGATGTTGGGCACATTGAGTCCAAGTGGGCCATGTTGCTCACCTCTGTTGCTTAGGTGGCAGACCGGAGCTGTGGCTGTAAGGTGGTAGGCGCCTGCCCAGGGTGTAACCCATGAACCCCTTGGTGGACACCGGCGGTGAGCCTTCTGGGGCTCCTGAGGCAACTGATAGGTACAGGCCGGCTAAGCAGCATGCAGCTTCAGTGGTCGCCGGGGCAAAAACTCGGGCAAGGGAAGAGTTCGTGAGGTGATGGAGACTTCTGGATCCTGAGAGGACATGATGGCTTAGAAGGCTTCTCTCAGCTCAGAAGGGGAAAGAGGTGCACTGTCAAAACTGTGTATTGAGGGGATGGTGCACTGCTGACCTCAATTCGAGATGTTGTTGTGTTCGACAGGTGTATTAGTGTGGTCTGTCAGGGTGAAGAAGGAGCTGAGCCAGAAGGCGAAGCTCTCAATTTACTAGTTGATCGACATTCCTACCCTCACCTACAGGAATAACTTGTGGGTAGTGACTGAACAATATCACGGATCCAAGCAGCCCTCATGAGTGAAGAATTTGGCCATTTGGGAGGGGAGCAGACTAGAGTCACTGCTCTTTCTTATTGAGAGGAGTCAGGAGATGTGGCTCGGACATCTTGTCAGGATGCTTCCTGGTTGCCTCCCTGGTGAAGTGTTCACAACATGTCCAACCTGGAGGAGGCCCCGAGAAAAACCCAGGACACGCAGAAGAGACTATGTGTTTTGCCTGGCCTGGGAATGCCTTGGGATTCCCCTAGAAGAGCTGGACCAAGTGGCCAGGGAGAGGAAAGTCTGGGCCTCTCTTCAGGTACCCCTGCAACATGACCCCGGATAAGCAGAGGAAGATTGAAGGATGGATGGTCCTTAATTTTGATTAATTCTTCTCTGGCATTTATTTGATTTATGCAGTATATTTAGTGGGGCTTTATAGAGCATATTGGCTATTAGAGGTATTAATGCAGCCTCAAGGTGGCACAGGCAAGTGTCTCCCAAAGCCACTTTGCAAAAAGGATGGAAATGGCTGTCGTGAATATATTTTTCCAGAAAAGGCTGGAACATAGGGTAACTTATAAGAGCGGAGGTAGGAGCATGCAGGTGGAGTACATCTTGTGTAGACAAGGTAATCTGAAAGAGATCGATGACTGAAAAGTGGTAGTCAGTGAGAGTGTAACCAGACAGCATAGGATGGTGGTTTGCAGGATGACTCTGGTGACAAGGAAGATCAAGAGGACAAAGGTAAAGCAGAGAGCAAAGTGGTGGAAGCTGAAAAGGGAGGAGTGTTGTATGGTTTTGAGGGAGGAGTTGAGAACGGCTCTGGGTGGTCAGGGAGAACTTCCAGATGACTGGCCAACAACAGCTTATGTGATCACGGAGACAGGTAGAAGAGTACATGGTGTAGTCTAAAAGGACAGTAGATATGGAGACTTGGTGGTGGAATGACAAAGTGCAGCAGTATATACAGAGAAAGCGGTTAGCAAAGAAGAAGTGGGACAATGAGGGGACTGAAAAGAATAGATAAGAGTACAGGGAGATGCAACGAAAGGTAAAGATAGAGGTAGCAAATGCAGAACAAAGGGCGTACGATGACTTGTATGCTAGGTTGGACAGTATGGAGGGAGTGAATGGTTTATACAGGTTGGCAAAATAGAAAGATAGAGATGGAAACGATGTACAGCAGGTCCAGGTGATTAAGGATAGAGAGGGAAATGTATTGACAGATGCTAGAAGATTGATGAGGAAGATGGAAAGAGTACTTTGCAGAGCTGTTGAATGAGGAAAATGAAAGAGAGGAAAAGGTAGAAGAGGTTACTATTGTAGACCACAAAGTAGCAGAGATTCGTAAACGTGAAGGGAGGAAGGCATTCAAGAGGAAGAAGAGTGGTCAGGCAGTTGGTCCGATGATACACCTGTGGAGGTATGGAAGTGTCGAGGAGAGGCAGCAGTAGAGTTCTCGCTAGATTATTCAACAGCATCTTAGAGAGAGAGAAGATGCCTGAGGAATGGAGAAGTGTGATGGAGCCCATTTTCAAGAATAAGGGGGATGTGCAGAATTGCGGTAGTTATTGAGGGATAAAGCTAATGAGCCATACAATGAAGTTATGGGAAAGAGTTGTGGAAACTAGACTGAGAGTAGAAGTCAGCATTTTTGAGCAGCAGTATGGCTTCATGCCTAGAAGGAGTACCTACCACAGATGCAGTATTTGCTTTGAGAATGCTAATAGAGAAGTACAGAGAAGGTCAGAGGGTTGCATAGCAGTTTTGTAGACCTAGAAAAAGCATATGACAGGGTGTCGATAGAGGAACTCTAGTATTATATGAGGAAGTCTGGAGTGGCAGAGAAGTATGTTAGACTGGTGCAGGACATGAATGCTGGCTGTGAGATACTGGTGAAGTGTGCTGTAGGTGTGACAGAGAAGTTCAAGGTGGAGGTGAGACTTCATCGGGGATCAGCTCTGAGCCCCTTCTTGTTTGCGGTCGTGATGGACAGGCTGACAGATAAGGTTAGACAGGAATCTCCATGAACCATGACGTTTGCAGATGACATTGTGATTTGTAGAGAAAGCAGGGAACAAGTTGAGGAAAATCTTGAAGGGCGGAGGTATGCTCTGGAAAGGAGAGGAATGAAGGTTAGTTGCAGCAAGACAGAATATATGTGTGTGAATGAGATCTGTTCTTGATCTCCGGAGAGGCTACCGTAAGTGGAGATCAAGAAGTTGGAGGATTTCTAGTACTTAGGGTCAACAGTCCAGAGCAACGGAGAGTGTGGAATAGAGGTAGAGAAACAGGTTCAAGCAGGTTGGAATGGGTGAAGAAAAGTGTCAGCGGTACTATGTGACAGAAGAACATCAGCCAGAATGAAAGGAAACGTGGTTCAAGACAGTGGTGAGATGCCGATGCGATGCCATATGGTCTAGAGTCAGTGGCATTGAAGAAAAGACAGGAAGCAGAGCTTGAGGTAGCAGAGACGAAGATGTTGTGGCTCTCTTTGGGAGACATGAGGATAGATTGGACAGATGCTGGAATTGGAGATGCCAGGCAGGAGGTCTACGGGAAGACCGAAGAGAAGATTTATGGACGTATTGAGAGAGGATATGAAGTTAGTTGGTGTGAGAGAGGAGGATACAGAGAATAGGGTTGATTTGCTGTGGCAACCCCTGAAGGGAAAAGCCGAAAAGAAAAGAGGACGAGGCCATTAGAGGTATTTCCTTTACGAGACAGAGCTGTGTAAATCCCAAAAGTGGTGAACCGGGGGTTGTCTGGTTTCAGACATCAATACATAAATGTGGAAGGGACTAAATCTGTATCACATTGGATTTATTTTTTGTTTAGCAGCATTTCACTTATGGTACTCTTGGGCCTACCATGTGCAGCTCTGTTGTACAACTTTGGTATGTCCGTCTTTGAAATATGGCCACCAATCAACCTGTTCAATTTGTTTTTCTTTGGGTGCAAGTATTTTCCAAAAAATGTTTAGTGTGGACGAGAATTTGTTTTAAAGACGCCTGTGGTTCAGAATTAACCATACACTCTAAAGCCCCATGTATCAGAGCTGGAACTGACATACCTGGGCCAAAAGAAAGATTTACAACCCTGATGTCATTTGGGGGTAACTGAGCGTAGAATAAAGGAAAATCATGGTATGACACAATTAAATCAGATTTGATATTATATAGGAGTTGATTTGCTCCCTTGATACTTCCACATTGCTTTTTGGTAGGAGTGCCACCTGTAGGGAAATTAGGGACAGTGACGACTAAACAATGAAACCCTGATCAAGATCATTTTTATGTTTTTTTCTAGTTTTTTGGCTTGAAAATAATAACAATAAAAATTATGCAATAGTTTATTTTTGTTATTATGATGTTATTTTAAACTTTTCTATTTTATCTATTATATGCCATTTTTATTTAACTTTGTTACGAATCATTGGTACCTATTAGTACAATGTATCTACAGTATTTCTATCCATATATCTAATGTGTATTTTTTTGTTTATATCTTTAAATCTATCAATCAATTAGCCAACCAGTCCAAATTTATATACAAGAGGAACTGGATGTTGAGAAACTGGATGATGTTGAGAAACAGGCAGTGTGAAACAAACTGTAAACATTAGAAGCCAAATGCAGGAAAACAGCAAAATAAATGGAATAACAGAAAGGACAGAGTGCCAGTTCACAGCAGCTCCCTGGTGTGAAGCCAAGTACTTGGAAATATTGGAACAAAAGGCAGGGTATTACAAGATTAGTAAGGGGGAAACCCTATCTTACCTTTACTTGCATAGTCAGTTGAATAAAATCACTTAGTACTTGTGCCATGTCCATGCAAGGCTGGGAGTGCACATTTGCTAAACAATAATAGATTGTTGGTTAACAATCAAGTTGTTATTTTGCTGGATGAAATATCACTCATGAGATGATGATGTCACTTGTGAGCCACAACAACACACTTGCATGTCTGACTCCATTATTGGAGGCAGGTGCACGCAGATTGAGCTTTGATGGTAGTCGTCGACAACCAGCGCAACCATTACCAAGATATACTTTAAAACTGTATATAGTTCAGATCCACCCAAAACCCAATCGATATACATGGATTTCTCAAGTAAGGGACATTCAAAATATATTTACAGGTATCTCATTTAATTTTTTTAATTATAAAAAGTCAAATTGATTCTTGTAGGGTTGGAAATATTTAAAACAGTTTGATGTTCATCTGGTTTTCAGAATTCACTGGCTCCATTTCTGGCCCAAAAGGTTTCTATTCAATTCAATTTAGTTGTGTATGTATTTATTTGTTTTGCCTTATATGATATAGATGCAATGTGATGATAAAGACGTTTGACCTTCAGGACCAATGACAATACAACATTATTTTTATTCGCAGCCATAAAATGAGGTGCAGGCACATGAGGACTCAAGCACACACACACAGGTGCATATACACATAAACAAACACACACACAAACTGATTTTTTTTTAAATAATGGCTCAGTTGATTCCAACTGTATGAAATGTCAGCTAATATTTAATGTCAATAGTCATCAACATGGACGGGGCTGCTTTGTTTCAAATGCCATTGAAAAAAAAACAACAAACAAATGCAGCCAGATAACTGTGTGTGTGTGTGTGTGTGTGTGTGTGTGTGTGTGTGTAACAAATTCTGCTCCACACCACAGTGGCTGCCATTCATAGTCTCCCCCTCCGGCTAGGTCACTAACCTTTCAGAAAGGCCAACGGCATGAACCCTCTACCACTCCTTCATTTGTGCCCTCTTAGACTTTCCTTCCCTCCAAGGCTCCCTTCGTACCTTTATTTTATCATTTTTCTATCTTTCGTCTCATCCTAAATCCAGTCTTTACTCTCATTCTCTTCTTTACTCTACTGCTGTTCCTCCATTTTTCTTGACAGTTTGACTTCCTGGCTGACTGTCATATCCATGCATCCACCCACACCTGCGTACACCTACACATGCTCACACAACACAAACACAACCTGGACAGCCTGGTATTTAAACACCTCACCTTTGGGGCAGGAGAAACAAAAAGGCTTCAATCGGCCTAAGCCAAAAGCTGCCACTGCTCTGGGATGTACCTTTAAGACCCTTCTTAGAAAAAAAATCATTCAGTCAGTTAAAAGTGTAAATTGATGTTTTTTTTTCAAGGAACATGTGGCCCCTTTAGTTCTTCCCCTACTGCACTGCAAATTAATCTTTTTTTAACTTTCATACCAACATCTTGGACCAAATAACATAACATTCACAAAGTGCAATGAAAGGATTGTGGTGGTTATGACAAAGTTTCAGTTGATCGGTTGAAAATAGCAATCATTCGGCTTGTTCTGTTTTTAAAATGACTTAAAATAGTAAGCAAAGAACTGATTTTAAACACACACATATACATTTTTTTATATTTATATACTTTTTCTGATTAAACCAATATACGCTCTATTCTAATATTAAAAAACAGAAAATCAGATCATTTTAAGCAAAAAAAATACTTTACCTTTCCTTTAAATTAGTATGCAGTGAAGAGGAAAAACTCAAATTGATTAACTACTGACATCATAAATAATCATCAACACTATTATTAATACTGTTAACAAATATATACGAATCTTGACATCTTGACAGGTGTGTCTATCTCAAGCCACTAGAGGTCTCTTCCTGATGCTTGCCCACTACTCACTGAACCACACGTTACATTGTGTAACCCCCCCCCCCCATCTCTCTCAAGAGCTAATAAAAACTAAATTCTTCGGTCACCACTAAAGGTTGACGCCCAAGTGTAAGATTCATAATCCTAATCCTAATCCTCGTGTTGTAAAATACTGGTTCACATTCGTAAGTGTCTGGATGTCTTTTCAAGCGAGTCAGGCCCCATCATTCAACACGTTTGGAATGTTTCCTTTAAATCAGAAATTGGACTTATTATAATAAAAAACAAACAAAACAAAAAGTACTTAAAAAACTAGAACTAGTGATTCTGGACCATATTTCTCCATTGGAAATACTTATGAATGGCTCCTAACCCATGAACCAAAAACATTCTGCTCACAGCTGTGAATTATAGACATGTTTAGAACATTATAAAATGCTACAACTAATAAATCACTAAGAAATATTCAACACAGCAATACCACTTTTTCTTTGTTAAATCAGTGATACCTAAACTAAATTTGTACCCTGATGCCTAATATGGTTCTTAGTTGTGATTTAATGTAGATTTGAAGGTTTTTTCCAAATTGCCAATTTGTTCCCCCATAACTTTGAATACAATTGCATGAAATTACAAACAGCTACATCTCAATATTGTATTCATATTCTGATATTAATTAAAGGTATTGCAATGAGTTGACATTCAACCTTCACTCATTCATTCATTCATTATCTATAGGGCTTATCCTTCACCCAAGGGGGCTGGAGCCCATTCCAGCTGTCATTGGGCAAGTTCACCAAGGACCGGTCACCAGTCGATCACAGATCCACATATAGAGCTCCAAAAAAAACAAACGAAAAAAAAAACATTCACTCACTAATTCCGTCCGGCAGGCGGTTGAGGAGCATTCAGATCAGAACCAGCAGGCTGAGAAACAGCTTCTTCCCGGAAGCTGTAAGACTGCTGAACTCAAGCCGTGCTCCATAGACTCTCTCCCTCCCTCTCTGACACACGAACACTCTGTCACACACAGACTCTACCCCCCCTCCACCCCCCCATACACACACAGTCTCTCACACTCACACACACTCTCTCTCTCTCCCTATCGACCTGCAATACCCCACACACTTCGAGACAATGTTTAAGGTGCAATATTTCATATAAGGTGCAATTTTTTATATTTCATTTTATTATCACCAGGGCAATAACAAAACAACTATCTCCTTGCTCTTACATGCAAATTTAGCGCCAACAGTGCTAACTTCTGCCTTAAATCGCTCTGTGAAATGTTTACATTTGCTGTCGTTTTGTTTCTTTGCTCTTATCTATTTGACTTTCATGGGTTGAAACCGGACCTGGGTACTAATTTTGTACCACATACTGTAAGGTGTGCTGGTATGACAATAAAAGTTCCTTGAATCCTTGAATCACATCTATGGGCAATTTGGTCTTCAATGAACCAACTGCATGTTTTTGGACAGAGGGACGAAAATGGAGAACCCAAAAGAAATCCCATGCTGACATTGGAAGAACATATAACTCCTCTCAGAGGGCCTACAGTCAGAATGGACAGCAAAAGGGACATTCTTGCTGTGAGACGGAAGTGCTAACCACTGAAACACCATGCTGAACAATATTCAGCATGTTATGAATATATCTTGATGTTATCTTCCTGCCTAGAAGTAAACTGTGTTTATGAGTTTGTAATAAGAGGCTGGACTTAACCAATGCAAACCCCAATTGCTACTATAAGTTATGAGCAGCTGTTTCATGTTGCTATAAATTACTGAACCATATTGATCTTAAAACCGAAAAAGCATTGTCTCCATTGATCATATCAAATACCTTTGAACAAGATGTGATAAAGAGTAGCCGCGAGAGCTTGTTAGAAATAACCTCTAGTTATGTAACAGTAGACAACAGCTTCAAGGAGCCATGCAAGGAACACAACCTCTTGTATTGCCTCCCATGTTGCCACTGGTAACTGCGACAGATGGTTGATAGAATTGCGATTACAGAAAGGGTCCCTTGAGTTAAACATTATCAGCCAAGGTTTTGCTGAAAGGAATGCAGGTGAGAGGAAATGGAGGAGGAACATACACCGTCTCTACACCACTAGTTTCCACTGCTGCCACTGAACCACTGGTCTCTCTCTCATGCCTTTGTCTTCATTTAACAGTATATCTTCACTCTGTGCCAATTTTCTTTTTTAGAATTTATCACAGTAGGCTGATATCTATCTATTTTTCAATTATTCGTTCCTTCATTTTCTACCAGTTATCCTGCACTCAGTATTGCAGGGCGACTGGAGTCGATCCCAGCTGACATTGGGCGAGAGGTGAGGTTTTCCCTGGACAGTCAATCGCATGGCCACCACATACAGCCATTCACTTTCCCATTCAAACATGTTGTCCGTAAAAAGTTATTCATCAGTCCCGCAACTAATTTTAAGTGGTTTTAAAGCCTTCATTCATTCATTCATTTCCGATAACGCTTATCCTGCACTCAGGTTTGTGGAGGGGCTGGAGCCTATCCCAGCTGTTATTGGCTGAGAGGCGGGATTCACCCTGATCTTTTGGCCAATCAATCACATAGCCACATATGGAGACATGCAAGGATTCACTCCCTTGTTCACAAATTTTGGGAATTTATTATCTCCAATGAACCTACTGGGAGGAAACCCACAATCATTCACAAGCAACACAGAAAAGCCTCCTCGAAATCAGACCAGGAACCTTCTTGCTTGATGTATAGTATTTAAAGAAACATCAGAGAAGGGACTTATTTTTATGCCTGCCAAAATCCTCAATAATTTTATTTTGTCCATAAGGGGTGAGAGAAATCTATCAAAGTCCAAATGCCGGTTCAATTTTTATAAATCTATAAATGGATATTGGTAATGGAAAAAATCACACGTGTATCTAACCTCACCTGCCTTCACCTTTGTAAAAAACAGGATTTTGTGTCCCTGAACAAGACACCTCCACAATATGGTTTGATTCATGATGTAGCTGTGCCACATTGTAAATTTATTTGTCCTAGAAGCTATAAATACATGTTCAGGCCATTAAGCCTTTTTCCCTCCTTTTCAATTTGTTTTACATGACCTGGATACAAGTCAGCTGTATTCAAGATATTCCAGTTTTCCAGACAAGATGGGATGCCTGACTGAATATAATTTGGAAGAAATCTATCGAGCATTGCAAACACTGACATAGTTAAAATGATAATGTACTGTATGTCCTATTTGTTCAACAATACATATTATATTAATCAGAAACGCACTGTCCGGACAAAAATGCTGTCAGGCCAGTATCTTATGACTGCGCTTCTAATTCCTGAGGTCTTTTAGCCAATTAGATCAATTAGAAATCAATTTGTCCAGTATATAAGCAGAGCATGGGAGGACCTCCGAAAACACAAAGAAAACTAACCACATTGCGAAATTTTCAAATGACATCACGTTGACTGCAAATTAGTTTTATGGCTTATTTCGAGATTTGTTTTTTTTTTTCACTTTTGAAGCCCTTCATGGCTCCAGAATATTAATCTGCTGTCCCAGTTCCAGCCAGTCACAGCCTGACGTCCTCAGGCAGGAACCCACAGACTCTCTCCTCCTTTCCATTAAAGACTGAGGGCCTGTTCGCTGTTCGACTCCTCAGCTGTGAAATGACCTGCCTGAGGATCTCCAGTGTGCCACATTGGTATACTCTTTCAAATCGCTTCATGTCTTTTAATATTGAATTTCTCTGCAGTACAATATTTAAAACAGTCGATTTTATCGCTAAAATTACTTGAGATACATTACCAGGTTTGATTATGATAAGTGTTCAAGCGAATAAACTTTTACATTATCTTTTATTACTAAGATGCCTTCAAATTCTGACCAGAATAATCACTAGAAAGGAATGACCCATGTACTCTCGGTTATTTTTCTGTGTAGCTGCTCTCTCTAATACACAGGTAGATTATTGTCTCGGTGGGAAAATGGGAGAATACTTGTTTGGTTAGTGGGCGGCCAATATTGTTTAAAAAAAAAAACTACCTGGGGCTGGAGTTCATCTTGAATTATGTATACTATGAAAATGCTAACGGTGATATACATAAACAGTATATATCCCCAGCAGGGTTAGATAGGGAATTTTGATAATACAAAAAAGCAAACAAAAAAGAAAGAAGTAAAATTGAAAAAAGGAAAAAGGGGGCTGATGTCAACATTTTAATTCAAGAAAATCACTTTTCAGAAAAAAATTAACAAGAATGTTCTTTGCCACATATTATGTTACTTGTCCAGATATCTACCTTCTCCAGGGATAATTAGTTATTTTGTTCTTTACTACAAACCTATTATTCTATTTGTCCTTGTAAAGTGACCCTCACGAACACTGTGCATCTGTGAAAGGAAGACTAAAAACAAGGGAAATGAATGAAGTTAAAGAGAGGAGGAAATAAAAGCACATCCTCTCAAGTCAGTGGACTTGTGAGATGATGTAGAAACTGTTGGCTTGAGATAAAAGAAAGACAGGCAGCAATGTTACTTTAAGGTACTGAACGAAGCCATTAGAGGAAACAAGTACAATGTACGAGATACGTTGGTTGAATACGGGATGCTATACATTATCGATGAGCCCTCACATGCACAGCCAATAAGCATTGACACAAACGGGTCAATCTAACGGAACACGACGCAACTAAATTGAGCCATGGTGAAAACTGAGGCTTTTGCTCAATTTGCCTTCAAAGTCCACAAATTTGTTCAATGCAGGCCACAACCTTAGCTCTATTTCCTCATCATGTCAAAAATCGCCCCCCCCCCCCCCAACCGTTAACATCCCGTCACCTTGTTTGGCAAAAGCTACGCCCTCTCAGTGCCAGCTTTTGCAGGACACAAAAATGGAAATGAATCATTGAATTCTTAGGGTTTTGTGTGACTGCCGAAACTATATTTGTATTTATCGGCTCACATATCCTTGTCATTCACTCAGCCTAACTCACATCCATTCGAACTGGGATGAAGCTGGATGACCCTCACCGCGACGCTGCTGCCGAGGGATTTGAGTGGGTAGCTGGTATGTATGCAAGCTAAGAAATATGACAAGACATACCACTGACAGTGGCAAGCATTGAACCCACAGGCAAGTTCCAAGAAAGACATAACAGCAAATATTTTGGAAAAGTAAAGCAGACATCGGAAAACGAGGCAGTATTCCAGGATTTGTAAACATTTAATTTGTATCTCTGTATTATACACACACAATGCAAACAGCAGTGATGACATTCACTGCTGCAAGGGAAAAAGTGCACCTTTGAATCAGGCGGCAGAAGCATCACACAAACAGCCCTGAGCCTCGGCGCTGGAGCTCATTTGATTTAGCTCATATTTTTAAGATGCCCTGGCAACAGCCTGTGTGAATCTCGCATCACAATCTACACACTCTGCCAATAAATAACCTCCCGGCATATGTCCCGCTGGAAGGTATATTTCACACCGTCTGAGCGAACATTAGCACGACACATGCAGAGTGTAAAAAAATCTAAAAAAAAAAAACATAACAGTCCACAGCTTGTTGACTCACCGGAGGAATTATAGCTGGAGTTGAGGGGAGCAGGAGGACGGTGCTGCGCTCCGGGTGAAAGCGGTAGCGCAGCTTGTGAAGAGCCCTGCTCGACAAACCCTCTCTCCGTTGCTCTCTCTCCTGCTCCTCCTGCACTACCGCCGTTTGACTGTTATCACACAGATGTGTCAAAGTGCTGAAGGATCCTGCCAGAAAGCTCTGGCAAGCTACTCGCTGGACGCAGCCAAGATGCCAGGCGGTGCGGGTACTGCACAAAGCTGCGTTGCCTCCACGGGAACGTTAACTGAAATTATATTTGATCCCTTTAATTCGCTGCTTTAACTCAAATCAGGCCTACAGATACTATTATTGGTGCCTTAATGGACTGAGCGCAGTCATATTGAAGTGGGTAAGACAAATAATGTGAGACCATGAAGGCATAAGACGATATGATTTGAAATCGGAGGCGGAGCTTTGATTCATTTCAATCAAAGGGCTGCACCATATGTTAAGAAAAAAATGGTTTGATAATATAGCTTCCCTCCGTCGACGCCGGACGCTTGCACATAGCACGCATGGAGTAATAACAGAATCAAGTAGTTCTTAAGCACGTACGGAGTCTCAAAATGTCTTTACGCTGGGTTTTAACTGCTCCTGCAACCTGTGTGTAGTAAAGTCAAAGGTGTAAGTCGTATTTGGCCGCGTGACCGATGCTATTCTTGCAATGCCCAGGTGGTACCGCAACAAACAATTATTTCATTATCTATTACTTCCCGATCCTGCAATCAGGGTTGCAGGGGTTCGCCTATCTTAGCTATCATTGGCTGAGAGGCAGGTCCATCCTGGACAGGTTGCCAGTCGATCGGCAACATAGAACAAACAACCATTCACTTGCTCATTCGCACATCTGGGCAATTTAGAGTCTTCAATTAACCTATTGCATGTTTGTGGACTGTGGGAGTTAAAGATTAGATAAAAAGTTGAACAAAGCCTTTGCTCACTGCTGAGATGAGTCAACAGTGATATTTCATGAGCAAGGTCTAAGCCTTATAATTCGCACTCAAAAATTCTGAACATTTTCTGGTTTTGAAATAGTTGGCTGTTGTGGAATTTAAATTTTTGGAAATCTTCTACTGACCATTTTTTCTTTCTAATTCGTTGGCATTAAACAAAGCAACAGGCTAATGCAAGTGCATTCATTGGGAAAATAATAGTCCAATAAATGAATGGTAATAATAATCCTTGTTTTCAACACTATAACCTGTGAAAACTTTGGTTGACTTGTGAAGGTCACTGAAACAAAGCAAGAGGAGACATGGTTTGTTTTTTTAAAATGCTCTTTGTGTATGCAACAGCAAAAACAAAATCCACACACTGACGGTGGTAAAACTTAATACTGTTGGGAAGTTTTTCGGTCTGTTAAGACTCTTAAAAAACACTAACACAGACATCATATGTAACAAATGAATAATTACAATCTCAGTGACTCTGTGAAACATGATCAAAAATTGTAAAAAAAAAAAAAAAGGAAAAAATGTATTTTGGCCTATCAGCTGTTTTGGCAGTGAAAACACTGACAGTGGATAGTTTTAGAATCAAAGCATCCTTCGGGCTTATCCATTAAAAAACAAAAAAAAAAAACCAAACATATGAAATGAACATCTTCATGTTCCCTTCTCTGTTAGGTCTTACAATGTTAAAAATAATGTAGAACTTTTAACGTCACTTCCACTTCTATCCAAACTACAGTTTGTGCAACTGAGTTTCTCTCTACCAAAATACTCAATGGCTACCAAGCTAATACTTCAATCTTCAAGACCACTCTTTGCGACATTTCATAAATCTGATACAAATCTGCGTCTATCGTGTTTTATCGTTTTATAGTGATTTGGCAATGGGATCTCTCTTCATTCTTCAACCCCCCCATGCCCTGGATGCCGATATCTTCCCCCACTCTGTACTGGACTCTGATAACACATCCAAGACATCACCACTTTTCGTTGATAATTTTGCTTTAAATTAATTAATTTATTTCTTTAATCTTTTTGCACTACTGCTGCTTTGCACTTAAAACAAGTCTGTACCTGCATGCACTTTACACTTCAGTACCTCATAGTTCAATGATTACTGTTCTATCTACTGCTACTTTGCACTCAGTTACGAATGATTTCATGTCACCGTGGGATTGTGAGAAACGTCTTCTCGATTCCTCTGTATGTCAGGTGCATGCGGAGAAATTGACGATAAAGCGGACTTTGACTTTGACTTTGACAAAGGCCAACTCATATAGACTAACATTTGGATCTCCATTTTTTAAGTTGTGGAAAAAAAAAATAATTCTGGACTCTCAGAGCTGTCTTGTCAGGCTGCACAGATCCGTTTGGCTCGTGCAATTGAAATTCACATCTACAATGGTTTGGTAACAAGGTAAACTAGAGATAAAATTAGCGTGCTAAGAAAATTCCCAGCAGTAATCAGAGCCATTTTGTGAGAGGTGACCATGCCACCCCCCTTGCCCCCCATACTTGCATGTAAAGAGATATTAGATCAGATTCATGTGTGAACATAATACTGTTAATTTATTTCTACTGTTTGCGAAGCTTCTTTTCTTCTGCCGCTCAAACATCTTAGGGCAGAAAAGGAAGACATATTTTGAGTGTGAATATTCTTTGATGCCCCGTCTCCTGATGTGTGTCCTGCATAAGAGCCTTCGATTGTCTTTGCGGCTGAAAATCCTTTTCAACTGTGAAATTAATGTCTTTTTCTTATGGCCTTGTGATTCTACCAGCTATAGCAGCCTCTCTGCTGCATTATTTTTTTTTTTCTGTGACTAAGCTATTCCCACGAAATGTCGTGGGCGTGAAGCTTTTCAAAAAGGAGAAATATATTAAACATGCATCCGGTTTGTTCCAAGCTGAGACCTTGCAAACAAGCTGCAGGAATAACCTGCAGCTTTGTGACAAACTGTTAGATCAAAGAAGGCATTTTTCATTTCCTATCAAGTGTTGTCGTTCGTGACTATTTCAAAGGATGTAGTGTTCTGAAATTTGAACCTATCTGAGTACAGTTTTATCATCTCAATTTGCCACTTCTGACTCTATTTATGAGTGTTATGGCTCGGGATGAGGACTTTCTCAGTGACTATAACAGAGGTCTATCTAAGTGTCAGGTTTTCACAGCTCAAATTGCAGAAAATAGATGGACCTGCCACTAAATAGGGACAGCAAGTGCAATACTGCTTTTCAGCCTTCTTTACTTCATCGGGGCCCAATTCCAAATTAGGCCGGCAAACGCATGCTGATGATTGTGACCGGAATAAACAGAACCTATTTTAGTGCTCTCTTAAGTTCGAATATTGTATTCTTTTACTCAGCTACTCTCTTCTGCCTGCCACCAGAGGAGAACAGGGAGTTAATCCTTGGTGAATGCAAGATGTCGGTTCTTATTAAAGGTCCTGAAACCAGACAATCTCAGAATGGGGGCAGGCTGAGGGGAAATATCTACACTTTTTAAAAAATAAAGTTGATAAAAGGAACATATGTCCATGTTTGGTCGAAGAACTGCATCAGTACTTAGGGAGTTTGGTCATTTTAAACATTTTGCCAGCAAAATGTGTTAGAATCATTCAAATAAACATACAAATGTCGTCTTGATCCTGATGACTTTATACAGTCACTTGATACGAGTGTATATATAGATATATAAACACACAAACACACGCACACACAAAAATATACTTGTTTGTGTGTGTATATATGTGTGTGTGTCCATCCCATTCTATGTAGAATATAAATCTCAGTCTGTTTATACATTTATTGAGATGATAAGGCTTCAATTCATCCATCCATCCAGCCATCCATCTGTGCGATATGCGAGTGAACTTCTTTCTAACATATGATGTTTCTGAATAGTAACCATCTACATTGTAAAAGAAATTAATGTAAAACATGTCATTTAAATTCATGAATAATCTCAATTTCAAATCAGCTCGGGTTGTGTATGCATTTATATGTTGAAATTTGAAAATGTGGGTGTTGATTCATTGACGACAGACAGCACATCTGTATCAGTATTGACATCAACGTGGCCCAACAATGACTGACATCACCAATCAACATTCAACCAAACACAAACATTTTGACAGTCATAAGGCTCTTTTATGCTCATGTTAGGTGCATGAATAGGTCCGTCCAGACGTATTCAAGTGTCATTGGTTGTTAAGCAATACATCCACTAGATGGCAGTGCAGAGTTCACATCCAATTTCCAAGTTCTGTTCAAGACAACGGCAAGAGATAAAAAGAAGCAGGGTGGCAGATGGTGGCCTCCGGTTAAACCGATGCTAAGTTGTCATCTAGTTTTCTGTTCCTTTTGCTGGTGGCACTTGAGCATACTGCAATACTGCCCAATCCTCCACAACTTCCGGTGGTACTGCGGCGTTTCCTGTATTCGGCTATGCATCTACAAGCTAGCTGAAAACATAGACAATTACATAGAAAATGAACACAGAGGATGGACTGATGGCTCCGTCAATATGCATATTTAATGTTGAGTACAGCTGGGAATGCAGGTACCGCAAATCAGATCTATTACGTATATAATATAGATCTGTAAAGTTTTATTTATCAGGCGGTACATAAAATGGCTAGTTTTTATTACTGATTATTTTAGGGGATACCATGTGCACCTGTCAGTGTCTCAATCAAAAAAAGTAGAAAAATTTAAAAAAAAGCAAAGAGAATACGATAGATAGAGTTGCAAGTTTGATTGTCTTTCTATGCTGACAAAACGTCAAGGTCAAATGTTGAGTCCAGTCTCCTTTTTCTGAAAGACTTCATGCAAATCCACTCCCAATCCTCCCACCCCTTTTTAGTTTTTTTCCACTACAAATCAAAATTGAGAAAGTTGGTTGTCATAGAATGGCGAGATGTAGCTTTCTCTCTGTGGAGAGACACTTTACGAACTACTGCATAAAAGACAGAAAAAAAGAGCAGGTAAATCCAAGCTGAAGTGGATCTGGACCACGCTGTTTAAGGACTGAAATAGTCTCATATTTGGGACAAGCAATACTTTGTTTTTCTGCTTTCATTTCTTAAAGACACCAGAAAAAGGAAAGCCTTTTGAGAAACTATTGATGAAAGCTGCATCTGAGGGCGCAGAGGTTGGTCTAATGAAAATGATTTTGAGCCTTTGAGAGACTTCTGTGCACTTAAGGCTCCCGGCCCATGTGATGCATTTAGAGCCACAGTCGAGCCATGGGGAGAAATGGCAGGTGAAGGGAGAATGAAAATACATTAGCCATGAAACTCGTTTGGGTGTGTGTGTGGGTGGTGCAAAGGTAGTGCTGCACACTCACACACAGACTTTTATTAATCACACTCTGAATACAAGGATCTGGTCGTACTACGTTGTCCAGTAGATTTTTCAACTGAGATCATGTCAAGACTAGGCAAGAAGTTCAACATATCATCACGCTCTCAAAATAATAGCCTAAGTAATTTTTTGACAAAAATTTTTATTTATTGCCCAAATTAACTCTTTATTAAATATATAGCTCAATTTTTTGTGTTTTCTGAAAAACTTGAAAAAATGGCTGTGGCGATTATTTGAAGTAGGCGAAAATATATTTATTTTATGATGTAAAGCCTTTATCATATTAATGTCTGTGAGCTGAGAAGTACTCCAAAAAAACAATCAAATTGTCGATGAACGTGGATGGTCCAATTTATCAAATTTATACATATATATGTCACAGATAAATAATCAGCAGTTTCCCGCTGATAAGTGGCCAAATTTGTCTTAATTTGATTTATCTTGTATTTTTAATGTTTAAACAACAAAAACAAAGTCAGAAGATATTTATACACTACGTTGTTGTAAATAAAAAGAACAAGAAATTGAATAGAGATAAATTGGAATATATCTTGAAAACTCTATATGAAGGGAAAATCCAAGGTCACCATACATTTTTACAAAAATTGATAATTCTGGATTACGATATGTCTGTAGACACTTTGAAGCAATTTCTTCTTTCAGGGACTATTGAATGTGTCTAACTGACGTTGATACCAGTAAGATTAATTTATGGGGAATAAAAAAATGGGCATATCTCAATATTCAGTACTATAAAAAAAAATCATGATGTGATGAATTTCTGGGGCGCTGGATATAAATGGTCTCGGATGTGAATATGCCGTCAGACTGTCGAGAGAGCAGTGTAGCGATAGTCAATACTTTAATGGTCGCGATGAGGACTGAGTAGAGAGAGGAAGAATTCATTTGGCCTGCTTGTGTATGTGTGTGTGTGGCGGTTAGCAGTTTTGTCATGCTCTTCTCACTGTATTTCAGGGCTGTCACCTTTAATTCATGTGTGAGGGGAAGTTGGGTGTGTGTGTGTGGGGCTGCGGCAGTTACCTGTGTGCTAATTGTTTTAAGCACAGTGTAGGGCTTACATTCTGCACTGGCTTTATCTGAAATTGCACAGGCTTCACTGTCAGCTGCGACTCACTCACAGCAGCCATTAGGGAGCCTGTTTTCAAGGACGATTCACAGGCATGAGCAGGAAAAGGGAGACACTATCTCGAAATGTAGAGGCACGAGAAAAAGAAACCCAACATGCATCGTGGTCATGCCATTTTGCAATTTCGCAAATATCACAAAATGGAAAAAAAGACACCAAAAAAAAAAAATATGGGGAGCCTGGCTGGCTCCTGCCAACCTGGAACCCTGAATGCGGGATATGTGGTAAAGATAATAAATGACTGAATTAGTGATGGCATGAAAAAAACAAAATTGTCCTCAGAAAGAAAGACTAAAATAACGACCTTCGCTCATTGTTTTGAAGATAAAAGGAGTTTGATTTAATCTAACAGAAAAAAAAACAGTTCTGAATTTAGTTTGGTCCTGCGAAAGAAGTGTTGCTTTAAAATTATTTTTAGAATGGCTTGACAATTTACATTAAAATAACTGAAAATTTGTTCACATTTTTCTGAAAAATTCATTTGAGGAAATTCTTACAAATGCATTTCTGTTTATTTTAAATCACTCAAAATAGATAATTGTCTGAATACCTATTTTGACTGTATGTTCACTTAAACTAAAAAACATTTAAACTAGAAAAGAGATTATGAGGGAACCATGAAAATTATGTCATGAAAGAACCTCCCGGAAGTCGAGAAAACTTTACAGAGAATTAGTTAAATGTTTTTTGTAAAAAAGAATTAAAAAACAAAACTAAACTAAAGTAACAAAATAATGTGTAAGAAATGTCTGTATCAATATTTCTTTAAATAAAATATTTGGAAAAGAAAGTATGTGTCATGTAATACTGCCAGTGAAAATCTGCGAGAGCAATTCGGTCACACGTTTATCTGACACCTGCTTTCTATAAACATCAGCAAATGTTAAACATTGACAATTCAGTGATTACACATCAAAATCACTCCCTCTCTTGGAGGGTCAGCCTCCCAAAAGCAAATGAACTGTCTCTCTTCAGTTCGATCTCATATGTCAGCTCCTATGTCAGATTGTCATTAATGGAAGAATGAATATAGCATTATTTATCGAGGAAAAGCCATGTTTGTGCTTAACACTTATTACGCTCCTTGCTGTCAGGTGGGAGCGAGGGGCGATCAGACAACGACAACACACTGCAATTTCAATGTCTTTTCAACATTTACACCGAATTTGACATCAAAATAACTACAACTTTGAAATGGATTTTACTGGGTTTCCTATGATAACCAGTGAGTGAAATGTACAGTTGCGTTGAAAGATTACCGTATATTAAGCAGGCAAATTATAGCTGGGATTGGCGAGTATGAGCGTGCTAGATATGGAAGATGATGAAGTGCATTTTGCACAATGTGACACTTATCACTGGATCCAATGAGGTGGATGGAACGATGAAAGGGAAGATATTAGTCTAGACTCAGAACCAATATAAGTTGGTTGAAATAAAGAATTGACTGTAAAACATTTTATTTGTAAGAAGACTGATAAGTTGGTTTTGTGCACTTTCACAGTACGATACAGACGTCCTTGTATTTAACGGATCTTGATTTGATGTCAAATTCTTGGACGGCACCACCCCTTGATGTCAATGCACAGTTCGTAGTGTAACCTAAGGTATGCGTCCCCAAAAGTCATCAAATCAAGCCACCTTGCTGGTCATGTTTTACGACACGAGGAAGTTGCTGCAAATCTACTCTTGTGGTCAACAAATATAAGAAATAGAGTAGAACGTCCCAACATATCATTTAGATACTGTCCAGATCTGGTTCTGAATTGCTGGTGGCAATGATTACACCATCAGTTCTGGCATAGAAATTATGCTCATTGTGCTTCACCATTTGTATGACAAGCGAGAGAGAAGGATTCAATATCACACCGTCAACAATTTAACAATTTTGAATAAGATGTTGGATTTAAGTTATTTGTAACGACAATGTAATGCCAATAGTTTGTTTCAATTCAAATTAAACCTCTTTATGAAATATGTGTCAGTTATCCAGAAAATTGGCTTTTTTAATTGAAATCCCAGAGATTGCAAAATTTTTCATTCTGGTAGTCACTTGACATTTATTTTGATATTATATTCATGTCTGTCTGACATTTATCTGTCACCTTTGCTTTCTGAATGGTGTCTTTCTTAGTTAAAAGGAACCATTTCCAGGTTTCAGGCTGTTCATCTGTGCTAGTAGCTGTCAATATGTAACAGCATTTTTTTATTGAAATTATCTTGGATGTGACACTCAAGCGTTGTAGTGTCACACTGCATGTTCTTGGAGGGGAGTATCAAAGCGGTACAGCAGCAATGAAAATCTGAACCTGCCTGGTAAAGACACAATACATGCCTCCCAATGTATGACGCTGCAGCAGCTTTGTGTTGTACACAAGGCTTAGTGTGGTAGACAGGCGGGGTTAATAAGGTCTGAGTGAAGTATGTCAAGGAGCTGTTACATCACATTCTGGGTTGTGCTCCTCAACGGACGCAAGATAATTATCAGCCAGTAAGGTGAATGTAGCTACACACATCCTTTACAGCTGGGTGTGAAACAAGGGAGAGACAACCAAAGAGAACTCCTGTCAGGTTCTTTGTGTTGCTTGGCAACAAAGGCAGGATCCCCTTTGTCTGTAAAAAAAGGGACTCACACCTGTGTCTTATGAAACTTTTCTGGGGAAGATGTGAGCTGGTCTGAGAGCTGTCACGCAGGGGACAGTTCAATGGAGTGTCTGAAATTGGAGGTGTGATGTGTGGGATGGTTCAAACACATCACTAAGTTCCCTCATGCTGTCAGTTCTTCAAGGTTTTAAAAAACAGACATGGTCACAAGGTGCATAATAAAGCCCAATATGCGCTTGATGATGGCCAAAAAAAAAATTGGGGGTTTTCTAGTATTCAAAATAGCATTGAAATGCTGTTACATTAAGAAAATCTTTGTGGTTTTTGGCTAGTAGAACATGGTTTAAATATATATTTAAGAAAAGTGAAGTGATTCATGCTGTATGCGATTTTTTTCTCTCCTTTTTGGAGTATTAAATCTATTAGCCCATCAGGGGACACATATTGCACTTTCAAATCTGATTAAACTACTATAGTATTTTCGTTTGGTCTATGCATGTTACGTCTGTCCCTCTTTAATAAACCACAAAAGAAAGATAAAAATAAGAGAGAAAAAAAAAAAAATAATATATATATATATATATATATATATATAAAATATGCACTCAAATAATCCACAGTAACATCTGTGGCCAAAATATGCAAATAAAGCAGGTGTCTCTAATATAAGCCACACAGCACTGAGGGCAATAAGAGAATATGAGATATTGTCATGATACCAGTCTTGGTGGTTGATGGTGAAAATGAAAGAATCCCTGGATATCTATCATTTTTCACATCACTAACAGCATGTTTTTATCTGCCATCTGATAAAAAAACAAATTGGGACGCATAAGCCTCCCTGGACAATACAGTTTCCTCTGATGAAGCCCAGTCTCATCAACATCATTATCAACAACAGAATTATCAATAAAAACAACTTTACCAGAAACAGCACCAAAGACCAAAAGTTCATATGAAAACCACCATTCTGGTTCCTCGGATTCCAGGACGTTACAGATCCCCACAAAACCATTAACCCTGTAAAAACTAATAACGTAAAGAACTAGGGTGAGGCAAGGGTGGTATGGTGTCACAGCGGTTGGTGCTTCCTCCTCAGAGCAAGGAGGTCCCTGGTTTGATTCTGACAGGGAGTCTTTCTGTGTGGAATTTCCATGTTCTGTCCATGTCTGCATGGGTTTCTTCTGGGTTCTCCAGTTTCCTCCCATAGTCCAAAAACATGAAATAGGTTCATTTGAGACCCTAAATTACCCAGATGTGTAAATGAGAGAGTGAATGTTTGCTTGTCTCTATATGTGGGCCTGTGAATAAATGAATACCTGGAAACAGCATGCACTCTGTTCTCTGTCTTTGCTGCACATTCCAGAAATGTACACACTAGTTTAACTGAAAACCATGAATTGTATGTAGATGTGAATGAGAATGAATAGATGTGAAGCTCTATAGACGCTGCCTGATTGACAGGTGGCTGGTCTGGGTTAAATCCAGCTTGCATTCTACTAGGACTGTAAACTCCTTGGATTACATTATACAAAAATTATTTAGATGAATTGAGTATACTGTCATTATTATGATATAATCAACTTCTATGTGTCCTTTAGTTATTAGGATCAGATTCAATTCAAACAATACTGCTCCACTCAAATTTGCAGATGTGACATACACACACAGATAATCTGTATGTCTGGCTAATGTTCACTCTGTCTGTGGTAATTAAGCATCTCCCTCTGCTGAACACAATGGGCTCTTGTATTCCACATCCAATTTGTAATATATATTTATGTACTGATCCACTGATCCAGTGTATCCCTTTTTTTTTAGACTCTTTGGTAGTGTTCTGTTGATAGTTACGGATGACATTCACCAAGGGTGTAAAGTACCATTCCTCTCTGGATCATTACAACAACACCGCTTAAGTATGTCATAATTATTTGAAATTAATCTCTATCAATCTCTTGAGAATGACCATAATTGTATTGTATCATATTCATCTTAATATGAATGAAACGCGATTATGTGCATATGTGTCTATGGGGTGGCACAATGGTTAGCACTTCCGCCTCACAGCAGGAAGGTCTAAATACCATTCTGACAGGGGGGCTTTCTGTTTGGAATTCTCCCAGTGTCTGTGTGGGTTTCCTCATGGTTCTCTGGTTTCCTCACATTTAGAACACAAATGTATATACGGTATGTATGCATGAATGGATATGCATGTATGAGTGATATAGATAATGAATAAATGAATGACTGAATGAATAAAAAAATATGTATGTGTATGTGGATGTGCTTATACGCATATGAAATCATTGCAACATTTTCTTTTCCCTTGAAATCTGGTCTATATTTGACCCAAACATATCACAATTTTTATGTGTATTTTCACAAAAATAGGTTGCCGCACTTGCCTATATATTTTTTGCAAACTCCCTCCATCTATATCCATTACCTTGGAGTCCTCTGCCCTAGAAAACACTTTTCCTCATTTACTCCCTTCAGCTCCTCCTTGCTCGGCTCATCCTGCTTCCTCCCAAAGTTGGCATGGAGCTAAACAAACCCCTCAGTCCCAGGATGCTAGAGGTTTATGTCAGAGGCAGTATTTATAAACTTGCCTGCTAGCAAGGAGGGAGGATCAGAGCCACATTCATCCACGCATAGCACTGTGCTTGAGCCCACTGAGGACGTCCAAATGCCTCCCACCTAAATGAGCTGCAAGTTGATGTTCCAACACGGGACTGGAGTCATTAGTCTTATATGGCTCTTTAAAGCAGAGTGCTGGTGACTACTCTAGCATTTTAGCATTTTACACACATCGTTTTTTTTTTACCACACACACTTCCACTGGGCGAGACAAATATACTGTGCGAACGCCTCAGGGGCATTTAATCAACAGCGTGCCCTGCTTCTTAAGCAGGAAAAATTAAAAATTAGCCTGTCTGGTGGTATCTGATGAAATACATCAGGTAAGGAATACATTTATCAGAAAATTTAATTGTTTTCTTAAATATAACATTTACAATAACATTCATCAATTGGCCTTTTAACTAAATTCATGTGTCTACAAATGCACACACAAGCACACTTGATATGATGAGAGAAAAGGGACTTCTTTTTGAGATCAGCTTCAAAAACAGAACCGCAAGAAACTTTTTTGATCACTTTTTGTCTGAGTTGACAAAAAATCTCCCACTTCCCACTTCAAATTAATCTGGTTGTGAGTCAGATTTGACCCCTGATACCCTGATACAACCGCTAAATTTGGTGCATTTTTATTAGTGTTTTGTCACTGCTCACCTCAGTTCAGGTTTGATCCAGAAGTTACATCAACTAAAATACTTGTATGAAAATTAAGTAAATTATCAAGAGAAACCTAAAAACAAAAAAGAAAAAAAAACAACATACAGTCCCTATAAATAAATAAATAAATAAAAGGAAATAATTATGATCAGGTCAACAACAACCAAAATACTAACGAAAATAATAATAATGATGATAATAATAAACAGCCGAGACGCACATCCGAGGGTGTTTGAGTCAGAGAAAATGATATTTATAAACCTGCCTTCTTGCTACCAGAGTAGAGGAAATAATGATGTGGGAGCCTGTTGTGGAGTTTCTATCAATCCCTCCCCACAACCCTGCTTACATCCCTTGCAAGCCCATTGAGACTGTGATGATTTGGGAATGTATGATTTGGGAATATGCGTGTATGTATATAAACACACACACACACACACACACACACACACACACACACACACACACACACACACACTGTGTGTGTGTGTGTGTGTGTGAACATATAGACAGCAGAGGAAAATTACCGCTCTCATTATTTCCTGACGCCCCTCAGATTTTTTATATATTCATATTTATTTATGTATTTATTTATTATATATTCACATATAGACAATATATACACACATATTTATATGCTTTTCAAGACAAATTAGGTGGCTGTTATGAAGCACTTGTGAGTGTCTTCTGAGGAAACTTGTTGAACCCACTCTTGATGCCAGCTATCACTTTGTAAAGTTTTGCCCTGACCAAATGATGGCCGGAGTCACATCTAGATCACTAATGGCAGTTGAGGACATGAGCAAGTAGTGATTGCAATGGAATGTTACACGCGGTTAGGTACGGAGGAGGAATGTCAGTGCTTCACCTACCTCGGAGCCACGCAAACACACACACACAGACACGTAAGCACTCATACACTATATCAAAAACAGTACCAAACCAATACAATGTATAGCCAATCGGGACCAAATAAAATCTCCTGGAGCTGCAAGAGACACAAGGGAATGACACATCTCCATTATCCATCAAGCGACATTACACCATGGAAAAAAAAAACAACATAGAAAATTAAATAACTATTGGCTATCGTTGTTTCAGTGGTAATCATGGTGGCAGCTCAGCCAAAATAAAGATCAATCTCTATGACGCTCAACCACATGGCTTCTGCAGCAATCAACCTATATATGTTTTTCTATATTTTCACCAGCCCACGGTTAAATGTGTGATACAATATCATCTGTGGCTGAATTTGCTTTTTATACCTGAGTCTAACAGAGAGTCACTGTTGTGGATGAAGCCGAGTTGAGATAAAGAATATGGGAAGGGAATTCTTTTTACTGCAGAGCATTGAGTGTAAGCTCACTGACCTCAGTCACTACGCTGTGTATGTTTGCGTTCATTTATTAGCATAACATCATTAGTTTGGAGAACTGTAAGATGTCACAATTCTGCATTTTGGCAATACTCTGGCAGCAACAGCCTTCCTTGGTCCCAAAGAGGACTTTCTTTCATTTTTCATTTCAGATTTAACAATGCAATGACAAAAAAAAATATCTAGAAACCACAAAAATATGACTTGAAGAAATAGCTTTGGCAAAAACTGCAAATAAATGATCACAAAAAGTATTTTTGCCTGATTTTGAGGTGTTACCTTGTCATTTTATTCTATTCTCTCACTTACATCATTGTTCTGGCTTTTTTTGGCAGAATATTCAAATTTTCAAATCAATTTTTACTGGCATGTAGGTACATCAATGTATTAAACTTTATGTACGTCAAGATATTCTTCTGGACATCATCAAAAATACTCAGCAGGACATAATTAATAGATACTGAAGAAAATATTTTAATCACTAGTTTTAAAGAAATATGACTAATTTCCCGATGACTTTGTTTTGACACATTTTCAAGGGATTTCTTGCTCAACAGAGCGAGATAGAGAGACAGCAATACCTTGTTAGTTCAGTCAGCAATCATTGTGCAATCTACGTTGGCTCAACAGTCTCACCACAAGTCTCTTCCCAGTATTTGAACAGTCTTAAACATATAAAACTGGTGAAGTTAAATGAAAGATACTTTTGCCTTGCAAATCACTGATAAATATAACCATTTCATTCTTTTTTCATTTTTCATTTTTTTCTTTCCAAGATTGGCAAGTGAGGCACGGCCTCTCCTGCCTCTCCTGACTGCACGACACTGGTCCCGGGCCTGATCAACTGATAATCAGTTTTTCTTCCAGGCCTGTCAGCTTTTCACCATGGAGATGATGGTGACAAGGCCCAGCCTCTCATTGCTTCTACCGCCTGTACTTCAGAAATCCTTTCTGTATCAGTCTACAGTCTGACAATATAGTTCAAAACATCTCTCAGGTCTAATTTTCCTTCCTGTCCACTGGCTTTTTATCTAACTCCTTTGTGCCTGTGTGAGCTGACAGAGCTTTACAAATCTCCGCTACAGTCACAACCTAACTACCAGCTTAGAATCCATCTGCTGGCACCGGTGTATAGCATAACTGGAGCTATGCTAGGTTTTTATTGGCATGACCATTCAATCTATCTTCTACTTTATAAATTGTTTGTCCATTTGAATCAATTTAAAGAGGAACAGATTAACTTTTTCTTTGGAAAAAACTGTTAAACACGTTGACATCACAGGTGTCACAGCCCGTGCTGTGCCTCGCTCTGTCACAGCCCTCTGTGATTCTTCTCTTGATCTGGCAACTTCTGCCAGCAGGTATCAGGCTAGACTCACAGGGTAGCCAAATGGAACCTTTATTGCTCCTGAGGGAAGATACTGTCCACAGCCGAGCTCAAAGAGCATATAAAGTATCCACGACAGCAGCATTCATAAAATGTCATCAAAAAAGCATCACTGAATGGATAAGAGGGATTACCCCTGACTCTGATTAAACCCCATATTCGTACAATAAAGCAAGTTGCAGAACAAGGGAAACACTCTAAAAACAGGGCATTAATGCCTCTTTAAAATTTGTATCCAAAAATTGAGTAAACACTACAAGGTCATAGTCTTTAATGTTATGAAAATATATAGGAATATGATGTACTTTAAGACAAAGGGCTGCTCCGATCCCCAATACACCGTGTCCCGTGGATACTGGGATTCTGTTAGTTCACAAGCAATGTTTGGTTTTCTTATCATTCTAACATACTTCCTGGTTCAATATCGCCTCCTGCAACAGCAGATCTCTATTACATTGTATGTTCTTCTTAGCCTATGTATACTAAATGCAAATGGCGTTCAACTTGAATCACTGCAGCGGACCATGAAACAAATGCAACTGAGACAGAAATGCTAAAAATTGTCAACACTGACATTTATATAAATGAGATTCAGAAACAATGTCATAACTGTAATAAACTAGGATGCTGCGAAATAGGAGGAATCAGCCATAGGATGCTGGTACTTTGTTATATGTCCCACTCCAAACCACAAGAGACAAGAAGACATCTCTTTGTAAAAAACACTACCTTATGTTCAGATACTTCTAATACCTATTTAAGTACTTGTTGAGGCTTGTATGACTCCACACCAACAGAGAAATGTGCTCTGTCTCCCAGGGTATGATGACGTCATTCTGTTCTCACAGCTCCGGTTTGGGAGTTCTGGCAGCTGTTTCTCGACATGTCACCCAAGATGAACTTTTTCCTCGTTCAGTGACAGAGAACTATTGTATTGACTGGTCAGAAACTTTAAGTGGTCGGGCATTAAAAACAGAAGTGTCGTCATTCCATCTTTTCCGCTGGCAGTGGAAGTTGTACATGATTGATAGTTTTTAAGATCCGCAGGGCGAGGCGATGAAGAAGTATGAAATTCTATGTAACACATCTAATCAGGCATATAAAGACAGGTTAATAGGTTAATGGCCAGTTAGTCTTGGAAAGGGGTAGCCCGAACGTTGTCTTGTAAAAGATGGAGACTCCTTCATGACAAATGCACTAAAGTCAAATGACTACCAACATGACTGTTTTACCCTTTGCTGTTGTCACCAGGCTGTCACTTCAGTGTTGTTGTTCCTTCTGGATTCCCACAATGTTCAGCACATGATACATGTGCTGCAGTAGGCGGGGCCTATGAGGAATCGCCAGATATTTTGCAAGTGATTTTCACGTGAAGTATGTTTTGTTCTTACTCTTGCCAATTCAAGAAAACAAAAACTTTCTATGTTCTTATATGTAAAGGCCTTGATCCCATTAAGGTGGGAGCCATTTCAAAATGGATGACAAACATACACTTGTGCCCAGGAGGTTAAAGTCATTTCCCACCAAACATTGTATAAGTAATTGATAGCGTTGAATAAAAAGCATGTACTGTATATTAATTCTGTAGGCTCTTAAGAATGCTTTTGCAATGCTACTGGACAACAGATCCAAACCACAGAGATAATTTCACAAGGTCCCTAAACTTTTGTTAGTATTTTCCGGTCAATTGATATAGTTCAATAGTGCCCTATGCTTTGAATTGGTAATAAAGTGTTTTTCAGATTTGATAGAATCTGCATCTGTTTATAACCACAGTCACTGATTTCGCCAAATATCAAGAGAATCATGGCTGCATTTAAATTTATCTCCAGGTTTACATACAGTATAGAGCTCAAAAGCTTCAATCCCTCATGAGGAGATCACATTGAATTTAAACTGTACAACTAACACTGCAGATGGGGCTACCTGCTAATGTTAGCATCATATTTGGGTTGACATTAGTGTAAACATAGCAACGTAAGCATTAGCATATAGGATTACAAAAGAGTAATGTCTTCCAAACCACAAAGTATTCACCTTGCTCCACTTTGGGAAGAGGTGCAGGATCCTCCGCTCCCAAAGCAGCAGGCCGAAGAGCAGCTTCTTTCACACAGGTGTCAACCTACTAAACTCTGATTAGTGATGCTCTCATACACACACACACACACACACACACATACACACACACACACACACACACGTATGCACACACACACGTACTCATGCACACACGCACACAAGCACGTACTCATGCACACATGCACACACGCACACACTCACACATGCAAACACACAATAAGAGATAGAAGACATAGACACCACACATATATAAGCACACAATGCACACACTGTACACTAAGCAGTGTTTCTCACTTCTGCCTCATAGTCAGAGGGTCTCTGGTTCAATTCCAACAGGGGCCTTTCTGTGTGGAATTTTACATGTTCTCCTCGTTGGTCTCCTCCTTCCTCCCACAGACGTTCATTGCAGACCATGGCCAGATGTATGAGTGAACGAGTGAATGGTCATACATCTCTATAAGTGGCCTTGAGATAGACTGGTCATTGCCTCGCCCCCAATGACAGCTGAGTGAAATGCAGGCCAAGTGGTATAGCGAAAGAATGAATGAATATACCGTATATCTATATGTATATATATATAAATACATATATACTGTGTCATCTATCTATCTATAAAAAATGCTGATTGATTTTTCATACCAAACATGGACTGTGTGAAGTGAAGAAGCGGAGATGGCATGTAATGTCAGATGCGGGGATACATTCATGAGTTGCTGGAAATGAAATCCTTACTGGCAGCCAGGCCACTTTGTATCAATGTTTGAAACCACAGCTCAGATCACCATCAAGACACTACAGTCCTTCATGCCTCAACCAACTTATTCTTTGCTGGGAAACATCTCATGACACAATTTGACAAAGTTTTGTTACATTGTGAGGGAGAAGTAACAAGCGTCCATTACTTGTAGCTGGCTTAGAAAGAAACTGACACTATTACAGATGTCCAATTGGTAACAGTGCAAGTCCATCTCTCTGTCTGGTTGTGAATTTATGTTGTAAGTATTATAGGAAGATATGAGCAATGCCATTAACTTGGACCACAGTTATCAAACCATGAACCTGACTGATTGATGGGGCTCTTTAAAGATCTTTCAAAAATACATATTTGGCCTCAGGCATGTCAGAAATATATCTTCATGAATTCATTAATTCATTTTCTATATCCCACATCTTGCTGTCAGGGTCATTTGGATACTGGAGCCTGTCCCAGCAGTTAGGCCACATACAGAGACAACCCCTTCACTAGTAAGAGTTGCATTTTTTCATTAACCAATGAGATGCAATAGTAAATGACTCAGTCAATGACTACTGTCAATGTAAATTAATTACATTTTGAGCAAATATGTTCCTTCCTATTCATTCAAAAGGCGTCACTAACAGGTTTTAAACTACATATGCTTACATAAGTGAAGGTTTAACAATAGGCCTCTGCTGTGCTTCTGGTTTTATATCCACAACCAGAGTCAATATCTTGATCACTCGGGTGCAGCAGCAGCATGAGACCAGTGCTAAAACATCACCTGAATGCTGTTAGTTTTATAATAAGTAATTGAAGCAATTTTATACAGAGGAATATGGTATTTGTTGCTGAGTGGCTCTGCTTGCAGCCAGATTTTGTGTACCTTTTTTTATTTTTTATTTTTCATTGCGTCGGCGTCTAAAGATCAGTTTGCTATTGCATCTAATGTTGTTTTTTAAAATTCTGGTACCATGGCAGCACTACTCTACAGCACTGCTGGATTTCCCTGTGGGTTTGCTGTTTTACAGGACTTCTATTTTTCCTGTATGTATATTTCACCCAAGAAGTACCCGGGAAGCAGCAGGACGTCTTGTTGCACATTTATTTTTATAAAGATTTACATTCTCACCGATCCTCAATATTGCATTTCTAACCAGACTCACAGGCATTTCTCATACCATTATCGTTACAGAAATAACTCCCACTGTAATTTTGCAATTTTATTGGGTCAAGATTTAAACTTTACTCATATTAAAAGTCAACAAGTTTAAAATTTTGGAAATAAAACAAAAAACGTGTTCAATGACTAAATATAGCTTTTCAGGTAAATTGCGGCCTCATGTGTTGATAGCAATCAATAAAGACCTTGAATGATTAAACAAGATGGAAGTCCTTGTTTGACCTTGACACCATACATAAAAATAAATTAAATGTAATGAATGTCTAAATGTACTAAACCATTTGTGATATACTTTTTTAACATGAGTGAATGTGTGATATGTGATTTGAGTATTCATTATTTTTTATTTTTTATTGCAACCATAAGAGATTGGGCTATACACATTTCATTGTGCATCTGAGCAATGAAAATGAAGGGGTTCATTCATTTATTCCTTCATTCATTCAATTATTCATTCATTCATTCATTCATTCACGTAACCAAAAACAAAACATTGCCAAGAGATGCAAATGTGACAGACTGCAAAGATATGGAAATCTCCTGTTTGTATATTTAGTCTTTTTTAAAGGTGATAGATGTGTAGGATAGAAAAATGCTAAATTACTAAATAAACATTCAAACAAATCAATCAAATACAAACGCAGCAGGGGAAAATCACAGTGTGACCCTGGCTGGGCATTTTAAACAATAACAGTCAATCATCAAATTCTAAATTCAGCTAGGTGGCTCACTCGTGGCAACGGCCGACTGCAGCTTTCATCAATCAATGTCACTTCTATTTACAATTTAGACAATAGTTTTTGTCAGGTATGTAATGTCTTCATATCTATACAGTAATTGTTCTGTAAATTTACATACTATTATTTCGGGATGATCTACAACGACAGGTTGACTCTTTGAACTTTGACTAAACATTGCACACATCCATTACAGTCTGACACAATGGAGTCAGCTGCAGGACAATCACCAACACTAATCTAAACAACTGTCCCTCTCTCTGCAAACGATTTTGGTTTACTCACTTTAATCTCAAAATAAACTTTGTGAAAACTAAAGGGAAAAGCGGGAGTCAGCATTTTTTTTCTCCTCAATTTGTCGTATTTACATATTAGATATAAAAAACACAGCCTTGAATTATTCTTATTGCACTTTTAGTAATGATTTTTAACTTTTTGCATCACCTGAGACTAGACTGAAACAACCATTCTAATGTAGAGACATAAGTGTAACACACTCCTGCAGCTGCAGAGGAGGTAGCTGTGGCGCAGCAGATGAATATTAAGCAACAAGCTAAAACATTAACACCTTCATTTAAGTGGTTTGCTGACCACAGGGCATGATGTTTGCACCTTATATGGCTACTGCCACTTCCTGCCCATATTCAAGCATGGACAGCATGGATTGCAATTGGTCTGCTGCCTCTCTCGCTCTCTCATGCTCTCTGACACACACAATTACTTTACACTGAAAGCATCAGTGCCTTAACTAACTGGGTCAGTGCGCAGCTGGTCTCAGGATTCAAAGATGCTGATGACCTTTTTCAGATAAAATGGAAAGCGTTCCCATTATGCTGCTGCTGCTGGACAATGTGGCAGCAGGTGATGAGTCAAGCAGCTATTTTGACCAGAGCAGAAATGCTTCATTGTAGACAGGTGTCATGGCGAATTTCTCTGTATGACTCAATATCAATGGAACAATTGGAGAAGGATGAGCTAGTCAATAAGCATATGAGTCTCCATTAGTATGCTTAAGTGACTTAAAAAAAATATTATTCTCATGAATATTGCATATTGGTCTGGCGTTGCATATAGATTGTCAACTGTTATTTCAGATTTGATTTCATAATATTGAGCTAAACAGATGGTCCTTTATGAAAGTGATTATTTGATGACAAAAAGCAGCTTGCAGGCTACCTGGCAGTTGCAGGGTCAGCTCTGAAATCTCAGTATCACCTTAGAGAAAGTATACTCCATAAGATGAAAAGCGGAAACCAGCAATAATAGTATTCACATACTATTTTCAAAATATTAGTCTCTGTACATGAATCGGTAGACCTATTTACAGCCAAAATATGGCAGCTTAGAGCTATATGCACAAACTGAATCTGTTACAAGAAGCAACTTCCTGTTTGTGCTTAGAAAGTGAAAAACTAGTAAAAAAAAATATGTAGGACATAATTCGAAATATTAAAGGGCTATGATTTCAAAGATATAACATAGTCATAGGTCATTTGTCACTAAAACTCTACAAAGGCCTTCATTGGAAGGCATGACATTAACAGGGAAATTCTTGGATTATCAAGACTCTTGGAAACATATTCAAAATCACTTCAATTATTTAGAAACATTGTAAAGCGATTCCCCAAAAAAGGCATATTAGAATGGCTGCAAAATATTATTGCATCAAAAGAAATTCCATCTAAAAACATTTTAGCACCGATTGAGCCTTTTATGAATTTATATGAACTACTGCCACTTTGTGCCATTTTTAGTGTTTGATTCAGACCGTTAACTTGGTCTATTATAATCACAACAATGAATTACCATTGGTTTATGAAATGCTAATGAGGAAGTACACACAATCCCAGCATTCTAAACTATTGAATCTGCAACTGAGAACAGCAAAAGCCACATTTTCTTTGGCTGGTCACCACTTGTAAACGAATCACTCTATCCCCATTAGCAACATGTTGAAATGTGAAGTGTGTAGAAGCAGGTTGATGCTGTGTATATGTGAGTGTGTGTCTGTGTATGTTTGTGTGTGTGTGTATGTGTGTGTGTGTGTGTGTGTGTGTGTGTGTGTGTGTGTGTGTGTGTGTGTGTGTGAGAGAGAGAGAGATAGAGAGAGAGAGAGAGAGAGAGAGAGAGAGAGAGATAGAGCCATGAATAAATACATACAAACACAGTTTGTAGTA
>CAAKHD010013813.1:163887-212877 GCA_901007705.1 Fistularia tabacaria | reverse complement strand
TGTGTGGGAGAGGGTTGATGGTGTGTGTATGTGTGTGTGTGTGTGTGTGTGTGTGTGTGTGTGTGTGTGTGTGTGTGTGTGTGTGTGTGTGTGTGTGTGTGTGTGTGTGTGTGTGTGTGTGTGAGAGAGAGAGAGATAGAGAGAGATAGAGAGAGAGGGAGAGAGAGAGAGTTTCCCTGCCAGAAAGATCAAGAAGTGAAGAAGCTGTGCTACCACACTGCTTCTTCAGGTTGCTGTTGTCATGGCTACCATCTCAGCATACTATAACTGCAAAGACTCGCACAAACAGACCCTGAGTGCAAACGCACAGATGAGAATGCTCACTTATATGCATACGCAGACACACACACACAGACATAAAGCAGCTTAGAGTGATAGAGACAGAAATGCATAGAAAGGAGAGAAAAAGGATCCACTCCAGTAATGGAATGAGTGGAAAAGTCAAACTGCCAAGAATTGACCCACTCATCCATCTCCTCATTTGTCCACTGGGCCATTTTCCAAACATCACCCATCAAGTCTGAAAGCGCTCAAAAAACATCAAACACGTAACTCCCAGACACGCCCACACCCTGCAAAGAAATGCACAGCTCAAGATGATGTCATTGAGCAATGGGAACCTTAAGACGTGTCAGCAGCAATGCAGCGTGACACTGAGAGAGGGGCTTAGACTGACACGTGGAGATGGGGATGGGGCAGCTCCAGTTCATCGCTAATTCAATAAACAGGAAAGATCCTTTTGGTTAAAGAACACAAGTACCAGGCAGCGGCTGCACACGCTTCGATATTTGGGACTGTGCTTTAGGAACCCTAATTATTCATAAAATAAATCATGAAATAATTAGAAAATTAAATATAATTTGTAATTATTTATATATATGTATTTGTATGCATAAACATACTTGTGTGGGTGTCTGTATGTCTGTACATATAGATATATCAATACAATTATAGGAAAAACACAGCAAAAGGTAAATTGATTGAGTCGTCACATCAAGAGGCACTTTAGTGTTGTTTTGTCAGACATCTTTCTAGAGAGAAATAAAATTGGGTTATTTACCATAGGAGAGACCAAACTGATACTGTTAGCATTATTTTTTTGTGGTGCACACATTATTTTCAAAGTCTGGCCTTCAATACACAATAATTTTTTTTCTATAAACTTGGGGCTGACTGCTTCAAAGCAGCACCTGGCTAAGTCTACTGTCATCTGCATGACACTCCCGCCACTGCAACAAAACAAGCCACCAGCCACACTTAAGGCAAAAGTCTTACCTGTTGAGACGTGCAGGGGAGGTTGATGAATCGCATGGCGGTTTAGCGTGGAAAGGAGAGAGGACAAACATCTGTTTAGCTATGATGTCCAACGGATAAACCAGAAAGAGAGCATATTTCAGCTGCATTTATGCATGAAAGCCTGAAAGTCCGTAACTTTGATGTGATCCAGACTTAATCCAAGTCAATGACAAGAATCACTTTTAGACTAAATCAGCTCCAGCAGCAGCTGCTTGGTAGTTGTTTTTTTTTGTTGTAGCGGCAATTTCACATAGCTAAAACATAGCTTTTGGAATGAACACATTTCTGAAGAAGTTAATATGAAACATCTGTGCTTCGGACATGCAAGACAGCGGCCAAGGACAATATCAAAATTTGCACCAGACCAAAAGACGAGTGAGGATGAATCCAGTTTCACAGTTTATTAAGATTTAATTCTGTCTTTAGGCATCTTAGGTTTGTGGAGATTTTATGTCACAAAGTCATACAACAGATTGCTTGAACAGTTGTTTTTAATGGCAAGTTTGACATAGCAACTTTATTAAGGTTTTATAATCTAAGCATTCATGATAATCTGTCTAACTGTCATTAGTATGATCCATATAACTTTCTCTCCTCATGCGGGACTGAAGCTTTTAAGCTCCATACTGGGAGTTGACCTTAAGATGTGGCCATGTTTTTATTGATATTTGGCGAAAGGCAAATTTGAGTTCTCGCTGGATTAAACGCATTTCAAAATACTGTAATATAATACTATTCTGTCAAACAGGCAGCTTCAGCCAACTCATACAGGTCGAAAAGAAACCCAAATTGTCCCAATGTGGATCAATAAATCATTATCTTATATTAACAAATTAAGTATCCTAACAAGTATCCTTTTAGAGATAGTGATTTCCCTTGACCGATCACTAAATACAGTTTGATCTCACAAGACGCTGACAAGTGGGACACAATCATCTGAACCTGTTATTTTTCATCAGGATTATATTTTTAGCATCGTTCAACAGGACACTGGGAAGGTAGGAGCATCATTCACTGGCAAATCAAGAGGGGGAGTTTTCTGTTAAGACCTAGGTAAGCTCCATGCCATTACAAAGTGGTCCCCTAATGGTTGTTTTCACTGTGCAATTTGATTGGACTGTCACATTTATATCAAAAGGGTTCGCATTGACACATTTAATTCCAAAGTGACAAACTTTAAGAAAAATGTAAGTTATATAAATAATTCAGTGACAGAGATTCTCTCAGCTGTTGAGATGCAGTAGAGCCATAGAGCTATGTCGCCCTCATGTGGCATCAACATAACATTACAATTATTCATGACGCATTAAGCTATTTGTTTAATAAAGATTAAAAAATGTTTTCTCCTGGAACATATATAAAATGCTGACACTTAATGCTCATGTTTTTCACTTACTTTGGTTAATTACCAATGTAATTTAGAATTTCATCTTTCAAGCACCATGTACAGATTAGGGGAATTATGGGCGGTGGAATTGATTCTATTTACCAGGACCTGGATCATTCTCCGCCCTTTTGCATTGTCTTTTCATGCAGGCCCTAATTTGAAAACCTTTTTTTTTTTACATCATTAAACGTAATTTATATTTGAAAGGACTTTCAATGCTAAATCAAAAACCTCTGGAGGTGACAGGATTTAGAAAAACAGTTTGGTTGTAAAACAACACGGGACGCCAGCAGTAAGTGAATGCACCTGTAAACAAAAGGTGGGGTGAAGAGCACGAGAGGAGAAAATTGTGTGACAGATGCTAGTAAAGGTCAATTAATAAAAATAGGTTTGAATATGACTGTGTCATCATTTCCTGCTCAGAGGAAAAGAGTTATTCTTGGACAGTGCCGAGAGTGGATGAGCTTTAATATAACACGTCACAGATACTGTGATCTGATAAGTATGATAACTGCACAAGTAGCACTGCTTTGCTTCAAGCTAATCACGAACACCAATGTGCAAATTCAAAAGGACAATGCAAAAACGCTGGTAACAAGCACAATGTTGCTATGACCTAAATCATCACACAGGCGTGCAAAGTCAAAAACGCAAGGCTAAAATACTTCTAACAAGGACAGCTCCGAACTCACACTCACAGTGTTGCGCTAACTCAAAACAACAGTGCGAACATGCTAACATGTACAACAATGGTTTTAGCTAGAACATACTAACAGCGAAGGGGACTAAGTGAGGGGACACTCAACTACTGAGCAGCATTGGTTTCTACAAAAATGCTAACAACAATATGCAAATTCTGAAATGCAAATGTTTAATTAAGCAGATCTACAACTCAAATGCTTGATTAAGTACAGAAAATGTATAAGTCAGAATGGGAGGAAGAAATTTTGGCGAGCATTCTATTCCAGCATTTTGACTGTCCATTTAAATATCATAATAATACAATATAATAAACTAATACAATGAGTGCTCAAAACATGTCTTTTTGACAGTATTTGTATCTTTGTATTTTTGGGCTCAGTTTGGGCTCAGTATTTTTGGGCTTAAATAATGCTGTAAAAAAAAAAAAGATGTGATCAGCAAGTCGTAGCAACTTCTTTCTGTGTAAGTAGTTTTGACAGCATTTAAGATAATTTAGCTTTCCATCCATGAATTGAGCAGCGTGTAGGTGCAATGATGTTCACACAAGCAAAGCCCATGTCAAATTTGTACTTTGCTTACGAGAAGTACATGGGGAGAGACACGGGGAGAACATGCAAAGTTCACATAGAAAGGTCCCCTTGTCAGAATTGAACCAGGGTCCATGACACCCTAAAATTTATTTGTGTTATGTCTCCTTCTGGTTGTGGTGAAAAAGAGCTGACCATCAGCACGGGCAAACAAGATAAATGAAGTACTTGATTCTGTATTCTTTTACTTTTTTTCTTTTTACAAAAGTATCCACTTGAAGTTTTTAAAGATATCTGTATCTGCAATGGGTTGCATGTACAAACACTAGGCTGGAAATGAGACATGAAAAGATTCTCAGTCAAGGTAATAGATGATCCCATTGAAATGAGTGGACCACAGATCCACCGATAACAAGTTCAAAAAGCCATAGGAATGTTAAAATTCAATAAAAGTAAAATTTTAGTTTTCACTTTGATTTATTGAAGCTTTACCAGATTTATGAACAAAGATAATAACGCCATTTGACCAGTAGGCAAACAAAAGAAACTAAACTCAAACTCCACCAAAAAGTCAAGTGGGGAATTCTCAAGCGCAGGATATTCGGATAACGAAGTTTGAATAATAGGTTCGGGATGTTCTCAACCTTCATGGAACCCTATCAAAGTCCCTGGGTATCCGCAGATCGAACTAAATATTTAAATTTGTAAATTTTGAAAAAGAAAAAGAAAAAAATTGTGGAGAGAACAGGGACAGTGGTAATGGACCTACAGGCATTGATTACCTTGTTTCTTAGAGTTTTCAGTTTCTCTAAAACGTATTTCATGGCACTGATAAACATTCTGGATATGAATCTGTAACACAATCTGAAGGAATGATTTTTCAAAAGATAAAATCGCTGATTTTCCCCCATCCATTTTAATAGAAGACAATGCTAATCGACTAGAAAATTTTGAAGAGAATGCAAGAGTGATGACATTGATTAACAACTATGTTATCAAGGTAAAATAAATGTGAAGCCGTCTGGCTGTGGAATAATAAGTCATGTAGAGCTGATTCATGATCCACTGTGTGGGTAAATCAGTATTTGCAGCAAAGAAAAGGCTTTCCTATTCTCTTGAAAGCTCTCACTCATGAGCACCATTACAGCCATTGTGAAACATGTACTTCATTATACTCATCCAACAAAAAGTTCAAATACAACGGTCTCAGATCCAAAGAGGCTCGCAACTTCGGGACACTCACAATTTACCGAACAGGGGATGTGGAAATAATAATTGCTGCGAGTGAGCAAAAGAAAAAAGCTAAAAGGGGCACACAAAGAGATTAAATGCGCTTTCTCAAATACATTTATTATAGCATTTACATTCATAATGCTGAAAGAAATGATGAAACACAGTGAAAGGAACAGACAATGCAGTTAGCTGAATTTTGCTTGCAGGGAAGAGCTAAAATGAACGTTTCCTCATGATGCAATGAAGCAAAATAGGTTAAAATGACAATTAACAACCCCAACTGCAAAACGACAACACAAGCACCTTCTTACTAGCCAGATATAACTGTCTCATGGGTCAAATTCATATCTTCCGAAGCAATTCCCCAGGACACGTGGAAATTTAAGTTCTGCTTCTTTCTACTGTCAAAAAAAATAATTAAAAAAATGCAATAAACCAAGATAAATTTTCAGAACACTCCTGGTATTTTCACTTTTATGAGTGCACTGATTTTGAATATAGAAAAATAAAAGTTATTTTCTACAGTTCCATTTATTTCAGGGTGGAAAAAACACCGGAACACCGTTGCCCTATGTATAAAGAAAAATAAAGAAAAGCAGCCAATTTTCATAACTCAATTTTTTTGAGTTATGAATTGTATACTTGGCAAACTGGCCGTGTGTGAAAGTGTGTGTGTGTATGTGTGTGTGTACATATGGGCAGAGTGACCGTACCCAGTATGAGGCAACTTCAGACTAAAAAGCATGATAACAATTGGATTCTCCAAACAGGCCCATCCCGTCTCCACTGTTGCCTGATTTAAACATTGGTGGTTGATGGAAATGAACTTTTCTTTTCCATGGCTTCTACTCCACAGCATTTGCCCTCACAGCTAAAGCAACGAATGCCTTGTTTAAATTCAGTCCTCAGCCAGACTTCAAGCCGTTTCAGGAATAGAGCATTACAAAAAGAAAACCCACTGATGTTGCCATTTTTTCTTTAGTTTTGTGGTTTTTGGTTATCGGCCTCGCTACTGTGGCTTACACCGATGAGGCGGTATCAAGGTGTTGAATTTTAAGAAAAGTGAATGGACACTTGACTGTTTTGCATCAGGTTTAGCTCCCTGGGTACCCGATGCAGCGTTTATCAAAAATAGTTTGTGCTGAGCAACATTTCTATCAGAATTAAACATGTTGAAGGGCTGGGATGGGCTTTCTGTAGCCGGAAAAAGGGTGGAACAAAGGGTGAATGGATAACATGTATGCAGAGGGGAAACAAATAGTTACTTCCCTCAGCCTAAAAATAATGTAGAAGGTTAATTCTAGACCCCAAAATTGCCCAGATTGTGAATGAGCGAGTGAATGGTTGTTTGTCTTTATATGTGGCCCTGTGATTGACTGGTGACTGTTCCAGTGTGAAACCAGCCTCTCACCCAATCACACCTGGGGCAGGCTCCAGCATCCCTGCAGCCCTGAGTGCAGGAATATAATGAATGAATGAATGATAAAGCTATCTTTGTATTATTTCATGTATTACCATGTAACTGTAAGCACCACTGTTATAAGCTATAAGAAATCATTTGTGCCTGTCACTCCAAACCCTCTTCTTTCTGTCTTTCTCTATCCCATCCTTGCTTTCAATCTATCTGCCCTTCTCTCTCTCTGTTTATCCGTCTTGATATTGGTATATGTCTCTTCTGTTCAGAGATAGTTTTTCACACACGGACCAGGCTCATCTGCACAATCCAAGCAACCTGGACGGATCCACCACCAGAACCAGTCCTCGGTAACTTCCACCTGAGCCATAGTCCATGTGATCCAACAGCCTTCACTCCTTTGTTTCACATTCTGAGGAGTTTGGCTTCTCCTTTTCAGATTCTAATCCATGTAAATCCCCCCAAATGATACCTCGGTTCCCACCCAACGACACTCACATTCACACATCAATCCCTTTCGACCTAGTTTCTGCCGATCAACTCTTCCATTTGCATAGCATGCCATTGTAATAGTTTGTTAAAGTTGCCATGACAAGAACATTATGACAAAGATTTTCTCTCACTCTCTGGTTGAGGCAGAAGGTCGCCCACATTGAGCTTGGAGCTAATCAAGGTTTCTAAAGGTTAAAGGGGCAGTGTTTCTTGCAGGTGTCAAAAGTGCTTGCTCATGGGGGAATGTTTAAGAAATTGTGGTTTCTGATATATCTGAATACCCAAAGAGAAGCCTGAAAGATATAAAAAGGCAAAACTAAATAAAGAATAAGCAAAGGGAAGCGTAATGAAAGAATATGTTAACTTAAAAGTGTTCTTCTAAGAAAAAAAAGGCATGATTAAAAGTAAGGACAGAGAAAAGCATTCTATAAGAGGAATTAGAGGAAAGGAAGGACAAGGATTAAAGGCGAAGCCCAAACAGACACATAAGAGCAGACATGAGAGTGAAGCACGCAACAAGAACGATAAAAAGGAAAGCACTCAGAAACATGAAACAGGCAAAAGCAAGTAAACGTCTGTGAAAAGAACGTATACAGTGAGAAACAGAAGACAAGGAGGTGGGAACAGGCCAAGAGGAGTTCCTGACATGAGGGAGAGGACAGGGGTAGACACATAAAGGAGGCTGATGGGTGATGTGTTGCTGTTGAGCAAGCCATCTTTAACATGAGCCCGTAATTAAAAAGGAGATGATAACTGAAACAAAAGTGCCTTAGACTCCTGGCTGCTTCCTAGGAGAGCAGCGGGATCAAAGCTTGCCCAGATGTGCAGCGGGCACGCGCTCCACAGCAGCTAGTGCTGGAGCCTGCTCACCGCTCTGCGCCGGCTTCCCCTGATGGCGCCGATTAGCATGTGAGGGAGGAGACGCTGCTGGCAGGATGGGAGGAGATGAGAGGAGGGGGAGACAGAGGGGGAACCATGGAGATACGATGATATATCAGATATGTAGTCAGATATATTGGATACAGCAAATAAAAAGTTATTCAAGGCCTCAATCAAAGCATATATTTTTCAAGCCCCAACATTCACGAATGTATGTCAGTTTCAGTTCCTTTAGTGAACAAGAATGGCCCAGAGTATTTACATGGTTTTATTTCTCAAGCTTTTACAGTGACTCCCCCGGCCCCTCTCAAGGGCTAGCTAGACAATATTTACTTGTCTCAAGTTTAATTGTGGTAGCATTTTTCAGGTCTCCATGGGGAACCAGTTCAACCATTTAGAGTCAGCTGACACTGCCATGTCTTAACCTGTTACCAATTGCAAAATGATTTTAAGATGGCACACCTGCATAATACATCTGCACACCAACCCAACGTACAATTAGAGTGAAGAAGATATTAAATCAGCTAATTTTGGGCATTCAGGGTCTGGTATTTACTGGTCGTGGATAGAAACAACACAGTGATGTATAGCTTTAAAAAGAACTTTTTTTTTTCTTTTTTCCCTCCTGATATCAAATGACAGGCAATGCAAGGGATTTTCTAAAAGGGGTAGATGGTGAGGACCTGATCTTTGACCAGCCATCAACAGGGAGACAGAATTCCCTTGATCTGGAGGAGAAGCATCAGTTAACATTGAGACTGGAAACCCAGAGTCAAAGACAACATTAACTTGCGACCCCACATATTCTGGTAGTGCGTCTCCCAGTGCAGTGACGGTGGTGAGACTCAACCCAAAGAACAGACTTTGAAGCCAAAGTCAGAAGAATCAAGAAGAATACTTAGTGGAATCAGATCAGATGTCAGAGAGAAAAGAAGATCTGACTCTAGAAAGTGCCCCGACAAAGGTTTTCAACAATGTGCCTCAAGACCTAATTCATATTCAGAAGAAAGAAACAAGCGGAAAGTTCATGACAGTTTAGGTCTTTTGGGTGGGATTGTTTTAGTGGGATAAGATGCAGTAATTATTAGTTTTGAAATTATTTTGTCCTCTCATCCCTACTGTTCTGCTGTCTTTCTAGTCCCAAATGCAATCTTTACCATAAACTCATCGGAAAAGTTTAAAGAATTTAATCAAGATGTGTTGCTTCCCCTGAAGGTTTCCGATTCATCTTGCAGAAAAAAAGCCAAACAGATTCGTGACCGAGGGAGTAGAAGGTCTCAATGTTCTCTTGGTGACATTTGTTGCCAAATATGAGCTCAAAGACTGCCGCAATGGTTAAATGGCTAATGCCGTGGAACGAAAGATTGCTTGCTGTCGATATAAAGAGGTCACGTTGTATTTCTTTATTTTTCAGTTGTAGGTTCAATTTTATTTACCTCAAATGGTTCTAGGAACCATCAGAGATCCTTCTATAAAATATGATCATGATTCTTTGGCCTATTTTAATCTTTTTTTTTCTTAGTCATACTTGGTGCAATGCTGAATCTGTGTAAAGTAAAAAAAAGATCATTGTTATTTGTAATGAATGTATATACAGAAGGTCAATGTGAATTCTTAAAAAAATTGCTATCAACCCTTAAAATACTGTGTATCTGATTTTTTTGGTTGTCATCTAAACCTGGTTGATTTGATATTCATAACTCAATTACTATACCGTGAGTCTAAAAGCAACATAATTTCCATCCTCTGTATGTATGCAACGTACATTAGTATTGGCAATAAAATAAAGTTGACTTTTAACTTTGACTCATCTCATTAATTACAGTGTTATGAAGTTTCCTTGAACTCAAATATGCAGCTTTTCAGCTTTGACAGAAACATTTTGACATGTAATGTCGAGGTCAATACTCACTCTCAAACTTTGATGTATAAACATCAGCATCCTCAAGATCATTAAGTAAAAATCTTCAAGTACATTATTTTATTTTTCTTTATCTTTACCTTTTATGTAAAGCAATGAAAATAAAGGATTTAATGGCAGCAATACGACTACAGAATGCTAAAAAATGCATTCAACTTAAGCGATGAACTAAACACTCCAACACCGGGTGCCCCATTGTGCGTCTTAGATTAATAAACCATCGCACGTTGACCTGATCGCCCTGGCTTGTTGACTTTGCATGAGGGTGAAATTGGACAAATGTGTTTTCACCATTTTCTCTGTTCTTCTTTTTATGACCACCCTTTGGCTGTTATTCCCGAGTGTTTTCTACATTTTTAGAGAGAATAAATGTATTCCTTTGAAATCTATTAATGAGCACACAATAAAATAAAAACAAAAAATAAATAAACTGCCTCTACTAATGAAACTAAAAACAGCAATAATGATAACGATAATGATAATAAGAATGATTCATTAACAATAATATAATATTAATAATGAGAGGGGTAGAGGTTGTGTTACATTTTTGGATACTTTTTTTTCTTTCCCTTTTTTTGGATGACATCAACAGTAGCAGTAGTAATAGTAGTAATACAACAATAATAATAATAATAAACAACAACAACATTAATAATAACAATAATTGCTGGTTCTATTCTGACCTGTTTATGTGGAGTTTGCATGTTCTCTCGTGTATGCGTGAGTAGGATATGCAGTAGACAATGGATCGATAGATGAATGGACAATAATTATAATAATAATAATAGGATGGAGATTTTTTTTATTATTTTGATAAAATTTAGTTTATTTCCTTTGTTTGAGCTAGAGATGTATAAAATGTAATGGCTTGATGCAGTTTTATATGTTGTTTTGTATTCTCATTTGAAATTACTTTGTGCTCTGATTTGTGCAAAATTTACAAATTAGAAATTATACAGTGACACAGTAGCCTGTTGCAGATATTGATGGAACTCATTAAGAAAAAAAAAAATTAAACTAATTTTTATTGTCAGTTACACGGAAATTGCATGTGTTGTGTTGTTTTTACAATTCAACATAAAAAGTGTATAAAGATAGGATATGTGGTAAGGGCTCTATTTTCATAAATCCAAGAAGTAATAGTGTTTTGGTGACAGAACATCTATAAATGGAGTAGAAGTGGGTAAGTCCGTTTTGGACTACTTGAACATAACAGTAAACGATTCTTAGTCCCATAAAGAACAAGATGTTCCTGCTGAAACTTGCTGGATGAGATTACCTCTGGATAATTATTATCCTCTACGGGCGCTATATTGAATAGATACATTATTTCTGTGTCATGCACATGATGTTCCAACCCAACTGGATATTTATATCTTAATCTACTATTTTATCATGTTTAAGAGCTGTACAGAGGAGGGATAGTGAATATATTGGTAGAAGGATGCTGGAATTCCAGCTGCTAGACGGGAGGGCTAGAGGCAAACCAAAGACAAGATTTATGGCTGTAATGAGAAAGGACATGAACTTGATTGGTGTGGGAGAGGAAGATACAGAGAATAAGGTTAGATGGAGAAGGTTGATTCGCTGTGGCGCCCCCTGAAGGGAAAAGCCAAAAGGACGAGAACAAGATCCTGTTTAAGCACGTCCGATATTCTTCTATGGATTGACCAGTCTATGGATATCAAATCCTCTCCTGGCAATTAAAAGCTGAAGCAGACATAGTATCATCTTTGTCATGGCCCAATAAATGTTAATAAATGATATAAACCTGAAACTGAAAACTTAAAGTCTGCTTGATCGGTCTGCCCACCGACAGAATTCATATTTTGGTGCATAGTCACAGAAAACACAGTTAGCCCCCCAGTACTCTCATCCAGTAAAAAACATTAACCCTCTCTGTCTCCCAAAAATATACTACATTTTACAATATTTTTCATACCAATGACAGTCTTTGCACCTCTGCCTGTCTGATGATCTGACATACACACACACACACACACACACACACACACACACACACACACACACACACACACACACAATGGAGATACCATACCTGCAAGGTTGTCTGATCTCATTGATTTTCCATGGTGAGGATTGATATGACAATGTAGTGCATATTGGGTAGTAGGTTAACTAAGTTCATTAAATTCAACAAACATTGGTGGAATCATATCTCGCCATGGGACGGTATTGTCCTGGTTTGGTTGCATACTAAAACTCAGAAGAAGGTGGGGCTGCAACCAATCCTAGCCTAATCCTAGCCTAACCAATCCTATCACTGGATGAGAGGCGCAGCACACCCGTCGATCAGTCGCAAGTCATACAACTCCTTACTACTCGTTCTAGGTTTTATTTCTTTATTAAGACACTTTTGAAAATGTTTGTCCGTGCAACAACAAAATGTCACCTTATATTTAATCAGTACTATGTGGTCAAAAGGGTTTGATCTAAAATCTGAACTTGACTTCCTTACTCTCGCAGATCTAATTTGCAAAATTAGATCTCTGAAGCCTTTACTGTGTTGGACCCATGACTGGTTGTAATATGTTATTGCCACAAAATTGAAAAAAAAAAGAAAAAGGATTGAGCCAGTTCAGCATAATGAAATGAAATGAAATCTTTTAAATCTTTTAAAGTACAAAACAAATGTAGGTTGCTGATTGATATTTACATTTTAATTGCCGCCAACACGTTTATCTGCAAGTTTCCCAAGTATCAATCCTTTTTTTTCTGTGTATTTATTTATCATTTTTCATTTTTATCATGCCCTCTACTCATCTAAAAGCTGAGCAGGTGTACCAAAGATTTAAGTCTAATGAAACTGCAATAACATATCATGGATAAAGATCACTTTCTCTGGATGAAATCAATATGACCGTTTTACCAAATTCCATTCACGGTGATTTAAAACCCATTTCCTTTGCTTTGTGGGTGGAAAAGTAAAACCATTTTTTCTCACAGTCTCTGGGGACAATTTGATTTGTACCATCTCCACAAATAGCTGTGCAGTTGTCTATTTGGGCAACCTCCCTCAAGTAGCCTTAGGACAAGTGTAGTAATATAAATGTTATTATTATTACTTTTAGTAAAATTAAGGTTAAAGTGGGGTGGAACAGATATTTGAAAATTCAGTCTGTATGTAAGATTCATGAAATACTGAATTAAATATGTTTTAATAATAACAAAGGCTCATGTAATTTCACTCTAAATTTCAGAATCTTGGATCTGATTGGTCTGCAGGTCTCACTGGGAAATGGGAATGTTGCATCTGCTACATCAGTCAACACAATGGTTGTGTGAATGCTGAAGCAAACAAGTGCATTGTGATCAAATTGTAGAAACCACGCAACTTTATGAGGCTTTGGAAAAGAAGCTGGACTGTAAAATGAATCTCAACATGGTGCAGTCAGCCTTTGACTGTATGGAAATGTCAGAAAACAGATCAAAGCTCAGTCCATCACACGCTGCAGCTTCCATGACAAACAAGGTCGTCTCACATCCGCTGACTCCATATTTATTGAAGGACATCCTGTAGCAGCATGTATGTTAATGAATTTAAATGTATATTGGCCATGAAATGAATCCAACTGTGCCGCCGAGGGACAATCTGCTGTGGTCAAATAAATTGTTATAATGGAGGTCCGATGGAAATTCTACCATGGACTGAGTTCAACTTATGGACGGCCCAGGAACTTGTTATTACTTGTTAGTCTCCACTGATGCACACAAGAACTCACCAGCCCTTAGTAAAAACCTTCAGTTCACTGGAGAGGATACTGTATACAAGCAAAGCTAAAAAAGATGAATGAGGCGGTCAATGCACTTAAGATGAGAAAAGGTACAAACAAAGTGCCATCGTAGTAATTTATTCAAGGTGGAAAAAAGAGGGATATTAGGGAGATATGACAAACTGCATCTATTGCCTTTTTGTCTCTCACCTTCTGGATTAAGAGTGACTGTAAAGATGTTAATTTTTTGCTGATCATTCATTAATTTATTCCTTTAATATACCGCTTATCCTACACTCAGTGAGGGGATGGAGCCGATCTCTGCTGTCATTGGGCAAAACCACCCTTGACCAGTCAATCACACATAGAGATTTAGGCCACATATAGAGAAGTACTGTACAACAACATACATGTTTGGGCAATTTAGGTCTCCAATTAACCATTTGGAATGAACAAGGACAAACCAAAGGGCAGAAGTTGCAAACAAGCACTTGTGGTGTGTGGTCTGAGTCCAACTTACTCTAAAGTGCCTGCCATTGTGAGTTTTAGTCAACGTTTGAAGTCCAACCAAAAAATACTGTTGATAATTTAAGCAACAACCCCCTGCAGTGTGTTGTTATTTTTTTTTCATGATATTCATATTTAGTCTATTTTCGATCGAAGTGACATCTCTTTAAAGGAAGTAAATCAACTGGGGAAGGAAGTAAGACACGACAGTGTCGCTAGTCAAGTTTCAAAATGAACCAGAAGACTTATGCTCACTCTATACTGACATCAATTTATCTGGCTAATGTTAGGATGCAGATCCAAGTTAAATATCTGTTGGTAAGAGGATCTCTCACCCTGGATGGTAAAATGGACGTATGGATTTTGTTTTTAAGTTAGATATTGAACTGAATATACTTGTCCTGTTATTGCAGCGTGACAAAGCAGGAAATAGCAGAAATGGAGTCACAATGGAGGGTATGTGTTCTGGCCTCTCACCCAGTGTCAGCTCCCACTCCCTGCCACTGTGTCCCACGATATGGATAATAAAGAAATAAATGGATGTTCTTGTACAAAAACATAATAGAATGACTCTTTATGTAAAAGAACCCATTCTTTTTGACTAATGAGAAGCATTTCAGACATCTCAGCTGTTTATGATGTATATTTCTTATTCATCAAATGTTCCATGATCTGTTTGCACTTTCAAAAGCCTATGGTCTCTTTTCAGTATTTGTAAGGAGCTTTTTCAGCGTTTTCTATCAAAAGCAAAGTAAGAGATTTTCTTTTACCACCGAAATAATAGTTTTCAAGTGGCTCCAACTACATCACTACAGGTTTAGCCTTTCGTCATTATGTTTTCACTTGAAATAATACGCCTTTGGTGCAAGACCTTGCAGCAACAGGAGACCAACCACGCATTAGATAACCACACAGCCTACAGCTCTAGTTTTCTAAATTGTTTGGTGCTGGACTGTTTGCAAATGGTTTCTTGCTCATGTCTGTAATTTTGGCTATGACCTAACTGTAATGATGACATGCTTTGTTGCACACTCAAGAGAGGCCCAATATTGGGGCTTATTCTGTTTAGAGAATAATGGATGTTCAGAATGCTGTGGAGCAGAGGCTCTGACCTCCCGTGTCTCTCATTGCTCGATCCCTGTAATCACCTTGTGCCAACTGGCACCAGCGTCATAAATCACTTACGCAGACAATGTCGCGCCATGGAAATTCTCCTTGTAAAACAGACAAGTCAAGTGTCAACATGTGGGTCACAGTGTTTTCTGTCTGTCGGTGAATAAACTTGGAATAATCAGCTATACTTATTATTCATTTCCTCTTGAGCTTGTGTGAGAGATGTTATGAACATCAGACAATTCTTAAAGAAATACAGATATGATGAAGTTAACACTATATATTGTGGTCAAATCAGATCAGTACCGTTGTGCAGACACCAACCCTGCTGTGCAGAATAAGGCACAAAGTGAGCATGGAGTGACATAAAAGAAACAAACCCTTGACACTTTTGCATTTAAAGTGATCAGTCATGGGTGTTCATTGTTTGGAAGCTTGATCCTTAAAATGTAGCTGTTGTTTGGACATGCTTATGTGCAGCACTGTTGCCTCTCCATGTTAAAATGTTTTGGAACGCATTCTGTCTCCTCTCTGCACTGCTGACTGCGCTATTCATTCTTGTTTCACAAAGCATTATCTTCAGAAAAAGCACTGTGTTATTGATATGAGGATATTGATAGATACTATAGCCACATCATGTGACTTCATGATCCTTCCACTCGATGAGGTCACACTTTTGTGACAGCATGAACCATCAGTTATTTTAGAAGAACTCTTCTCCTGGGGAGTAACATTGTCCTGTTTCTTGGGCATATGCTATTTAATGGCACTGTCCATTATTCTTAAATATCGCTTATCCTGTATTCATGGTTGTGGCCTATCTCAGCTGTCACTGGGCAAGAGGCAGGGCTCACCCTGGACCGGTCGCCAGTTAATCACAGTGCCACATATAGAGACATACAACCACTCACTCTCTCATTCACGTCTGGCTAATTTAGGTCTCCAATGAACCTACCGCAAGCATTTTGACAGTGGAATGAAACCAGAAAACCCTTACGGGACCCACTCAGACATGGGGATAACATGCAAACTCAACACAGAGAGCCTCCCTCTTCTAGAATAGAAACCGGGGACCGTCTTGTCTGGAGGCGAAAGTGCTAAACACTGTGTCAGCGGGCCGCCCTTTAAATAGAATTGTATCATTTGGAATCAACCACGAACCTAGTCATTTATCCTGATTTTGTAGTTAAGGCAGTATTAATATCTGATATTGGTCTTTGAACAACCTCAAAGCAAAGATTAAAGAACGAAACAAAGAAATATCAACTTTGCAATTTGGACAGAAATGTGAGCCGAACAGGGATTGTCTCAAAAAAAACAAGACAACCCCTCCAAAAAACCACTATTATTCTTCGACTTCGATGGTCATACTTTCTAAACTAAGCAATTTGTAATGGTACCCTAATTATGTATGGTTTTGTGTTTGTGTTCCCAGACTGTTCCCAGTGAATAAAGCTATCCAGGGTGCATGACTGTGTGGAGAAATGCTGAGGTAAAAGAAGAATATGCAATTTGTTTTTCAGACACAAGAAACTTTTCTGACCTTCTCAGAAGTTCTGGCTCACTATATTTTTCTTAATTGATACAGACTGCTGTTTGGCAGACTGCCGACTTCTGGAAGTGTCAGACACATAGCTGGCATTGAATCTAAAAGCAGAATCCTCCTTGAACTGGGACAGAAGAGACCAAGTTAAAGGGAAGGGAGCACCAACTCGGTTGTTTCATTATGCCTTTGGATGGACGAGCGCTATATTTTACTCTGAATTCATAAGGCTACAGCCTCACTGCTCCTGTATCACCATCCTCTGGGTCAAAACATTAATATGCCTGATCAAAGACAGAATAAAGTGTTCCAAACTTTTATTCCATATGCATATAATTGTTGAAAGTTATATAACACATTTTTAGAAAAATGTACAGTGAACCAGCATCTGCTGCATCCAAATAAATAGCTTCTTTCCCCAGCATTCGCCAAAAAATGCAAACCTGCAAAGAACAGAGTTTTATGCCCAGTTAACTTTGAATTCTCTTAACACTTGAATATGTATATCCACAATCTTTAGATACCCAAAAAAGCTCCATTATGGATTCACAGTTACTTATATAGTAAAACTTTACTTTAAATATGTATGAAAATCTTAACACCACGTTGCCTAGAAAATAGTAAAATTTGACAGCTTCCACTTCATTTCAATCTTCCAATCTCTATGGCTCATCTCCAATTATGGAATCCAATGGGGTCACCCTGTTAAGATCTGCTATTTGAACTGGCCAATATGTGGACATTGATGGCCTCAGCTGGTAAAGTAGATTGATTGACCTCACTGGCTTATATATTTTTAAAGTCTGAAAAATAAATTATTTTAAGAAGTCGATTTTGCCTGTTTGAATTGCTCCTCGTTCCCAACACAACATAGCCTCTAATCAGTTGTTTCATCATGCATTCTCTGATTAATTTGGGACAAATTTATCCAACAGTATTGGGTTTGACAAAACAACTGTGTTAGCAGTGTTTACCAATATGTGTGACTTTATAATTCTTGTTACGATGTGTGGGAGAAAAACTTGGAGTTGTCTAATTCTGACACATTTTCCTTTTCCCAACTCATACTACTCCTTCCGTCTTAGATACAATCTGAATTTAAAAGCCTGTGAGTGCAAGTGGCATTGTTACTACATAGCTCTGTACAGTAGGGGTACAGAATGTACAAGAAACTTGAAAAAAAAACGGTATTTCAAAAAATCGCTGATATTTTGCTCAAATTAATTGCCTTTATTTGATGTTCGCAGACAGAAAGCACTATTAATATGTCATCCTGTCTACAGAAAGGCATTCATTTTGAAAATACAATCACAATGCTTAGATTTTTGACGATGAAGCTGAAAGTGGGTTCAATATAATATGCCTCACCATCCCCTATGTGTTCACTACTCCCTTATGGGGTCTCCATCGCGAATCAACCTCCTCCATCTAACCCTATGATACTACAACCCTAGTATCCTCTTACTTTCACATTCAAAGAAACTAAATTCATGAATCAGACCAGTGGTTTGTGTGTATGTTTGTGTGTGTATGTGTGTGTGTGTGTGTGTGTGCATTTGTGTGTGTGTCCTTCATTGTTCTCTTGAACATGGGATCTACTACACTCACAACACAACTACTGACTGGAAGGTGCTGCAAACTTTTGAAAATCTACTGGACATCTGCTGACGAACTATTGGAAATGTTTCCACTTCCATCAACTTTTTTTAAATTTGTTGTCATGTCATTTTATTTCATATTCCTCTTTTGAACATTGCTAACTGACATGAAGTTTCTTTAGCCACAGAATTTTATTCCACAATAATGACAGAGAAACAAAAGTACTATCTAGAGAAGTAATGTTTCTATTGATCAGAAAATAATGTTACATTGCAAGATTATGAATTTAACGAAAAACATAAAGTGAACTTGAAAATGAAGAAAAAAGGGAGGAATTTGGCCAAAGTTGTCCTAAGTGGTACCATAAGTTATCATTTCTGTATCTCTATCTGAGTGGGATGCCAATAGAAGTTTGTGTTTGTGTTTCTTTGTCATGCAGGTTGGCTCAGAGTAGCCAGCAGATGATCCTTTCCTGGGAGACTCTTTTTGAGCAGGCGTTCACTCCTACTCCTCACAATAATAATTCTAGATTAATATGATTATGAGAAGTTTCTTCAATTTCCTCAGGTTGTTTCTCCCCCCTCCTTTTTTAAAGTGAGAACTTAAAATAATAATAATAAATTCTGTATTGCTTTATCACACAGAAGATACCAAGCAGACAGGTAGATGGTTTTGAGAAGTAGTTCAATATTTCATGACAGAATCTAGATGAAGCAGAAGAAGTTTCCTTCTTTGTTATGGTGAAAGAAGGGCTTCATGAGTCTTGTGAACCTGAAATATTAATTTCTCTGCTGGAGTGTGCCTATTTCTATGGCAATGTAAATTAATCATTGTTAAAGAGGGGAGGGAGTGAGACGTAAAAGAATGTCAGGATTTGATTCAACTATCTAAACAAGGAGATAAAGAAAAAGAAAAAACAATCTCGCCAACAACCAGTAGAGCCTTCGAGTAAACTCTTGTCTTTCTGACAGCGCTGAGTTTGACTGAGGTTGAAATCACATGACATCGATCTGGAACTAAAGCAAATAAAAATCATTTAATGTCAGTTTACTGTATGTGATTCATTTCTACAGACATTTATAGATAACAATTGCTGGGTTTACAGTACTTGAATGAATTGCAGGGTACATATCATGTATTTATGGGCTGCAAGAGGTCCCCTGGCAGCCATGGCCGCAACATGGGTTATTATGTTATTACACTGCCACACAGTCAGCGATGGCCATTAGGCTGTCTTTGAGTGTCTGTGAGTACCTAGTTTTCACTGTGTGCTCCAATTGTTGGCTCTTATCACCAGCCTATGCTGTCCTGGGTTTCAGTCACTGGCAGTGTTAACTGGCAAGTGAAAACACTTTTAATCCAGCTGCTACCAGTGCATATTATGACGCACACACTTCAGTGGGGTGAAAATATTCTGAGGGCCGCAGCTTTGTTTATAAACATGGAAGGTATAGAAGCTAAATTTCTTCCTAAAAACATACAGAATCAATGTGTTACTCAACATCAGGTGAAAAGCTTATAGGGGGTGTGAATGTGATTTATTTGATGTAACGGATCGCTGTCTCCAGCTGTGTGTTGGCACAAGCATTTTTAGAGGGTTAATAGAATGGGCTCCCTGATTGACCAAACAACTACCCAACAATTTGAGTGATGGCTCCTTTACTGCCTCTCCCACCGACTTTATCCATCTTCTTATTAATGCAGTCGTTATCTATACAGCTTGTCCTGAACTCTGGGTGGTGATGGGGGGTGAGAGATTATCCCAGCGGTGGGCAAAAATGGGCTGGTCACAAATAAATCACAGGGACGCAACAGTGAAAAACAACCATTCACTCTTTCACTCACACGTGGGCAATCAGGACATCCTGCATGTTTTTTGGACTGTGGAAGGAAACCTGAGAACCTGAAAGCAACTCATGCAGATATGGGATGAACATGCAAACTACACGCAGAAAGGCCCACAGTCTGAATAGAAACAATGACTGTCTAGCTCTGAGGCTGAGGTACTAACCACTACATATTGCATCCCATCTTGAACCAAAAAATATATTCCAAATGGAGCAGTGTACGATTAGATAATCTACTTCATAATACAGTTATTAAACAATTAGTTTTAGTTGACTAGCTTCTCAGGCACTTGAATATGGTATACATTTTGTGACTCAATTCCATTTTCACTGTAAATAAAGGACTGAATATATTTTGCACACACTGAATAGAGCATTTCATTAAGGTGTTTTGTTTTCTGTTTGGGATTAGGGTGTTCATGTTCGCTTTTGTTTTTTTTCTCATAAAACAGCTATCCAGCTGCATAGTACATTTTTCTTTTGTTGTTGGGGCATCGCTGACAACAAAATGTTTTATGTCATTTAATCTTGTTTAGAAAGGTTTTATATGGAGCGGGGATATGTTAGTACACACTTTCATGTTTTGTCTCCGACTGGTCAAAGAACAGGATTACATCTTTGACAGCGCTTTGGTGTATCCTCATGCTCAGATACAATAAACACTTTATAAATCAATTACCCTTGTCTCAGTTCTGCATTTTAGTTATTAAAGCAATGTAGTCAGACTAATATTTTGTTTTGAAGCAACATGCCACTGACCAATCCTCAACATGTGAAATACTGGGGATAATAGCAGCTTTACCCGTAACAAGCTTCAGCGTGATTTTTGCAGGACGTCACTTGTGATCTAATGGATTGTCTGTGCTTGTCTATGAGGTACAGAAAAGACACAAAGAACTTTACAAAGAAAGAAACTAAAAGCAGAGACAGCTAGTCAGAATTAAAATGTGACACTGGCAGGTCTGGAAAGGTGACAGGGTGGTTTCGTTACAGAAAAGCAACAAATGTGATCATCTCGCTCCCCTTTTTGAGAAGAAGCTCTTCTAGGATAGATCTGTCATCCTCCTAATATCAAGATATGTCTGGTCTTTGTGTTTGTTTTTTTTCCTGCCTGTATCCCTTTTTCACAAAATCTGTATTTCCTTATCTTAGAGATCGGCCTCCTGAGCACAGTGTTGAAAATAATAACTAAAGCTGAAGCCATGCAAGAGCATCAGATTTAAGATGTCACGCAAGACTGACCTAGAGGATAGAGCCTTCTACCTCGAATCACCTTATATCATAATCTTTGATCAGTGAACAAAATGATAAGGCTGGATGAGTAACAACCAGGAAACTACCTATTTCACATGTGTGCTGTTAGAATTTAAAAATATAATAAGGCCCTTTGGTGGCAAACTGGAATGTAGCACACACCACTGCTCGGGGACAAGTGGGGTAACTCCGGTGCAACAACCAACCTGGAAATATGTCATCTTCGTGGGAACGGAAGTATTTCCTTTAATAAAGCCAAAGTAAGTTGAACTTCACGTGAGTCATTTGGTTGTTACTGACAAGATATAGGCAGTGTATCTCTGAGGAAACATCATTTACATCCCTGAGCACTTTAAACTTGGGATTAGACACAATCGGACGGTGTCCTCAAGTTATGACAATTATTAATTAATTATAAATGACAAAAAAGACAAATCATGGGAAGGGCTAGAACCTTTTGCCGGGCCTAGAAATGAGATTTTGTTCTGCAGCTTAACTCTCCTGTGTAAGCTTTTCGCAAGTCGACAGCAAAGCAGAATTGGCAGAGCTTGGTGGCTCGCCGCTTATTTGCAAAGCCACGCCAAGGAGCTGAAAATTAAATGTTCCTCATCTTCTAACCAAGTAACAGGTCTGACACACTCTCGGAGTGGGGGTTTAAACTGTGTTGCATGTGTGTGAGGGAGTGTCTATTGGAAACATGCTTCACTGGGGTGGAGGAATCGACTTTTACCTCTGTGCTGACAGATCCCATTTGCAGAGCAGTGAGGCCTCTTTTTTTCTGAATTTGCAGGCAAGGCAGTCCAGGCCTTATTGGCAGAGGAATATTTAAAGATCAGTGACAAGGAGGAGCTGAGTGGTTGTTGCATGATGAAAGCACAACGGGAGTACTGGGTAGTGCATCCAGGGAAAGATTTATGGAAAAAGGGCTGCAATATTTCATCTGAAAAAATATGCAGTCAACAATAAAAACTGATTTAAGATTTTTCTTTTCCTTCTCTTCTTTTATATTCAGTTGGCATTTCTCATTCGTATGCCAAATAATGTTGTAAGCGGCGATGCGGGCAAACCTCAGAACAGTGGCCATTTTTTGTAGGTGCTGGTTTCAAATTCAAAGATTGTACCCTTGACATAGAACCCTGCTTGATACCATTTAAGTTCTAGAGAGAGAAAGAGTTCTAGTCCTTTGTTGACAGAGATATACTCCTCTTTCCTCCTCTTTTTTCCACTGACATTCCGCAATTTAAACTCCACTCTCTTCCACTTGAGTGAAAGCAGAAATTTGGCAAGATCATATTTAAAATACTTAAAAAAGGAATCCATTGCGTGGCAAGATAAAGATAAGGGTGACTTTGTTCCCCAAATCAATGAAGGTTGGACTTCAAGGGTTTGTGATTTGATAATAGTGCAGCTAATCGTAGTGATTTTTATTCCTCGGCACACGCACCCACCGAGGAGGTGTAACTGTCCTTCTGTGAAAGACTGTTGACATGAATTCATTAATGTGTACTCCCTGGCCTTGAACTTAAATCCCTTTAGACACAACAAAAAACATATTCACCTAATCTGAATCTGACTAAACTAATAATGAAGTCCTTAACTTTCAAACAACTGTTTAAAGTTGCGGGATCTGGTATTATGGCCTCACAAAGCACGTCTGACCTCACAAGTAAAGTAATTTCGTAGTTTTCAGTCCCCATTAATACACTTAAACACAAGCTTGCACACACAGACCCATTCATTTCAGCCCAAATAATTTCAATTAGATCTGGAGGGACAGGATAAATCCCTTTAGTGTAGTAATGATGTATGTCTGAATCAATGAGTGTGTGTGTGTGTCTGTCTGTGCAGCAGACATTTGCAGAGCAGGAGCTGGCAACTGAGCAATTCATCTGATGGTCTACAGCTTATCTGAAATCACAAATACACACGCACACAGACACTATCACTTTCCAAGGTCGGACATGCATTGATAAAATGCATTCCAAAGACCCTTAACCTGACTATTCGAACTAACCCCAAACAGCCTAATTTTAATATCACATGATAATTCTGTATTTTAAAACTAGGGCTCCATTCTACCGGGTCATAATGATTTACAAAGAACATGATATTGTGGGTCAAATACCATGGTCTTTGAAGTAAAACAATATTCTTGGGTGAAAGCAGCAAATATCTTATACACATTAAAATTTCCGTTTAACTTGAGCATGTTTGCTAAATGAAGAACTGCCATTAGGCGCCACCCTGGGCCAGTCATCTGTCAATCACAGGGTCGCATATAGATAAACAACCATTCACTCTCTCATTCAATTCTCTGGGAAATTCAGGGTTTCCAATGAACCGACTTCATGTTTTTGGCCTCTGGTCGGAATCAAACCAGACACCTTCTTGCTGTGAGGCACTCACCGATACACCCCCTATGCTGCCCTATTGAATTATACAATATATTGTAACGAGGCAGGTTGGTCCCGTCATGCACCAGGTAAGAAACTTATCCCTCACAGCATGAAGGATCCAGGTCCTATTCCCAGAAGGGGCCTTTCTGTGTGGAGTTTGCATGTTCTCCCCATGTCTGCATGGGTTTCCTCCGGTTTTTCTGGTTTCCTCCCACAGTCTAAAAACATGCAGAGTCAATTATTTGCCCGGATGTGTGAATGCGCGAGTGAGTGGTTAACTCTATACATGGCCCTGTGATTGACTGGTGACTAGTCAAGGGTGTAGTGTGAAGTGCCATGAGACAACCATGTTGTGATTTGGCACCGTATAAATAAATTCTGATTTGACAACATCATATATGTCTCTAAATCCTATTGGCAATGAATTTCAGGCCCCAAACCCTGTGATGGTCCTCTGTGAGTAATTTTGCACCAGGAAATACTGTTCTGTAACCTCTCATGATTAAAATTCAGCAATCATAACCTCTAAATGGGAAAAGATCTGTAGAACTGTACTGCAGTTCTTTCCTGGTAATGATTATACGATGCACTGAAATATATAACAAAAGGTTTTTGTTGGTTGTGGTTCACATGTATGACTCAGAGAGTTTAAATTCAGTCTGGTCTGTCTAGTTTGTCAAATTATTGTTATGTGCTGACATCTAAAAACAGGGCATATTGGCCACATTTAGCTTTCTCCTGGGGTAGAAGTGTCTCACTGAGCTCTGCTCCTCCTCCAGTCAATGACCTCAAGTCAATCAATTAGAGAGACAAACAGCATCTGTGGCAGAAAAGTTGAGTTTGATCTCAGACATTCCCTTGCTCACTCCTCACACAAACGCACATTTTATTTTTCATCCAAGCTACAGTTTTTGTACCACTGACCGCTGTGCCAATATGTAACCTTGTGTTTCACAAAGTCCCGGTTTCATCTTGATTTTTGATATAACCAGAAACTGTTATCTTTTGATATTAATACTCTGATTCTTGACAGCGGAAAGCTGAAGTCAGACCCTGGTGGTGAAGCTGAGTGAGTGAGCAATTTGGGAGAGGCTGCAAGGTGATGGCAGATCACAGAAAAGTAGCAGTGGACCAGGAAGCGGTTTCCATGGCAGACAATGGCATACACAAAATTGGAAACTGTTAGTGATCTACTGGGTTCATCTAGCCTTTTTTTAAGCCTTGATAGTGCAGATAAGAGAAGAGAGTCAATCTCATCTTGTTCAGGGCTCTCCTACAGAGGCAACAGGAAGATGACATCTGATTGCTTTACTAGCTGCAGAAAAATGTTGCTTTTGAACAGTGATAACAAATTAAGAAAAAGAGCAGAAAGACAGAAATCAGTGGAAAAAAAAATGTGAGTTTGTGTTGTGCTCCAAATATATCCTGGGTTTTTCCAAACTAATCCATATGAGACAAGCAGACTGCATAACGTATGAAGTTCTGCCAAACACACCTGCTGATCATAGGAGCAAAAGCATGCAGCAAAAGTCCTGTCTGTTTTTCACAGGGCTAAATAACATGACGCAGCACTTTCCATTGCTTCTGCTGGCCAGCCTGTGTGTAAATAGCTGTCATGGATTTCAAATTGAAAAGACTCAAGGCTCAAAGACACACACTCGCCCACCCACACACACGCACACTTGCACTGCCAAACCTCACTCCTGCCCGACATGTCAGCACATTCTCCACAGCACCTCTCAAACTGCCTCAGACTGCTTGATCTGCTGCTGTCGTCACCGTGAACAAAAGGATGCTGCATCACACGGAGAGCTGCCGATTCATGACACCGAATTCCTTCAAAACAAAAACTTTTTTTTGTGAGATTTTGAGAGCTTACAAAAAAAAGAGAAACTTAGAAATTCCTTTGCAAGATTTGTCAGACTGACGCAGAGGTTCAAATGAATACCCTATATTTCAGGGCCTGATACATATTGTGTAAGAAGCAATTAAATAGAGGATTCAAAGATGCTTACAAAAGTCCAGCTTGAATTTGAAACACAGGCAGTAGGGGACCACAGTACGGACCGGTGTGACGCAACCATCTGGAACACAGTCTCATCCCAATGCGTCAACAGTCTAATGTATGAGGAATGTTCCCTACGTCACATACTGACACATTAGACACCCTTTGCTCGTCGTTTTTTGCTAAACCATGGAGTGGCATGTCTAAATTAACATCACCATCTATATCTAAACCTAACCCAAATTTAAGCACTTTGTATTTTCCACAACTTTGTGTTCGAAATTGTGAATTGAAATTCGAAGAAATTGTGTTCCTTCACTGACGCTGCAGTGGAAAATAGACGCTTCTCCATGTGCATCTAAAAATTACAAGAAAGGGGGTTCTAATGCATTGGTATGAGACAAAGGCTTGGGAGTGAGAACATGTAAGCGTCTGTGATGTGAACCTTAAAATCGAACACCATGAAAGAGAAGAAGACAGCATTGAAAGCAAAGTGGCCTCAGCATTCATGTTCTGCAAGGAGTTCATGTTCTGCAAGGGAATAATAACTATGTACTATTTAATGGGTTTGAGTGTTTTTATTTTCACCCTGCACTGGTTTACCATGTGAAAACTCCCGCCATTAAGAATATCTATACTAAGCTTCAATTTTCCAGTTGCAATTTATATAAGATTTGTACTCTCATCTTACAACTCTTCATTTGTCATTTGTAGTGCATTTCAGACATGTGTTAGCATCTCATAACTGTATAATTTCTATTAGCAGTAAATTTCAGACATGCATTATCATCTTATAACCTTTTGTTTCCATTTGTAGTTTATTTCAGACACGTATTAGCATCTTCAAACTCTGTAATTTCTGAATTGTAGTTCATTTTAGATGCATGTTATGATAGTACTTATTTTATATTAGACATGCGGAATATTTTTGTTTATATTCCCTGGCAAGTAGTTTTATTTTTAGTTTGAATGCATTAAAAAACTACCTAGTACTGAAAAAGTTCTCGGAACTACAAAAAATTCCTACATTTCAAAAGTGGCTTAAGAGGCAGACATAGATTGTTGAGTCTACTTCTGGGTGAACCACAACCAAGTAAGAGGACAGATACTGTCTATTACTTTATGTCTGTGTCTTAATTCTTAACTGCAGAAGAAAACACCTAAAATAATTATGTACATACATAAAGGATACATCTATATCTTTATCAGGTTACAGGTGAGGCATCAAGAGGCTATTCTGAGCAGAGTAGATGCCTCATTAATGAGGCTACATTATGAAAATTCAAAGTTTAAAAAGCTGAGACCTGGGAGGCGGTGAGTGATAAGAGGGAGCTGAACATGTGCGATCCCCGGATGATGACGCACCTTCACTTCCCATGAAATTACTAGGGTGGAGACTATACAGATCAATAAAGTCCTACTGTTTCTCTGCCTCCCTTGCATACACACACTAAGACACACACACACACACACACACAGACACCCACACCCACACACACACACACACACACACACACACACACACACACACACACACACACACACACACACACACACACACACACACACACATACACATACACACTCTGGTTTAATGCAGCTGGCAGCTTCAACAGGAGCAGTTGTAACCAATAACTGTGATTCCGGAAGAGGTGCTGATAGGTCCAGTCCAGACAGTATTTTACTTGCAGTTCTTACTGATCAAGCCATCTGAAATAAATGCTCAAACACACATGCACACACACATTTCAACAGCTACCCACTACATTCTCTTCTATTCATCATTCAAAGCCTGACCCAAACCAGGACCTCGGGAAAAAAAGCAGTCCTGACAAGGTCGTTTTTTTTGCCTGAAATTGTCCCAGACAGGTCAGTTGAAACATGCCTCCGCACAAACACACCCACACACACAATGTCAGCTCTCTCTGCGCCCTAGCCAAAGAATTTGACTGGGCTCACCCAAGATAAATCTTGTAATTATGAAACACTGCTTTACCACTCGTATGAAAATATAACAGATAGCTGATTTTATTTTGCCAATCAGCCTTCTTATGGTGCGAATGATTGGTCTATCAGAAATTGCTTCGTGAAAAACAAACACCTGTAAAAGTTTCTTAAATATCAAGTATCAATTCTTTGGGCTCTATTCGGATAATTTGGTGTTTGATCTTGGATCCTCCTTGAAGAGAGCACATTTTATCCCCGACTTATTGGCACTTCTGAGGCTGCCAGCTTTGGACAGCTGCCTTTCTAGAGCTCCTAGAAGAGAAGTTGAGCTTCATAATAAAAAAAAACAACATATTAACTTGAAACAGGTTTAACTGTTTTCTTAAATCTTCATGTGAGCCAGCTCTAATGTTAAAATAAATGATTACCCAATGCCTTTTATATCCATTTCGTGTCTTTGTGCTTTTGTACTTCTATCTTCGAAGCGTCACAAGTCTCATTTAATGCCATCAGCGGGTCACACCCTCTGCTCTTAGTTCTACCTTTTTCCATTTATGTCACCTTATATCTCCACTCCTCGCTCTCTCTCTCTTTTTTGTCTCTTTCATAATCTGACCTTTGACAGTCTCACTTTGAAGTCATGGGAGAAAAAAAATAAGTTGAGGGGGAATGAGAGGCAAAGATAAACACATATTGTGACATACAGGCACACATCCGCTCAGAGGCTGACATTATTGAGTTGATTTGAGGACACTCTCTGATGACGAACACACAAATCTGCACTCACACACACACACACACACACACACACACACACACACACACACACACACACACACACACACACACACACACACACACACACACACACACACACACACACACACACACACACACAAACACACACACACTTAGAGGCTTACTTAAAGCGTGATTGGATAGCAGGCGGCTAGATGTTTTGGAAAAGAGTACAAGCTGATAGAAGCTGACAAGCAGCAGATGGAAAAATAACTACTTGAGTTTGGTCTGTTTATTTTTTGCTGAGTCTACGGTGAAATAACTGTGAAGCTGCTGCAGTTCAGGGTACAAAACAGAAATGAGGACTAAAAGTTGTAACGTTGCATTTTTTTCCCCAATTTCCTTGTGAAATTAATATTAGAAAAGAAATTCAAAACAAGATGATAACTAAATGTAATTTCTGAAAAAATAAGAATTAAATTTAAAAGAAAATGAAAGTAAGTGGAGCGGCACAGTGACGCAGTGGTTAGCGCTTCGCCCTCACAGCACGAAGGTTCGATTCTGACAAGGGGACCTTTCTGGGTGGAATTTGTGTGTTCTCTCCGTGTCTGCGTGGGTTTCCTCCGAGTTCTCCACAATTGGATAAAATTGGGAAATTGCCCTGCATTTGTCTTTATGTGTGGCCCTGCAATTGACTGGTGACCAGTCCAGGGTGTCCCCCGCCTCTCCCCTGATGACAGCTATAGGCTCAAGTATCCCCTGCGTCCCTGAGTGCAGGATAAGTAGCATACAATTGATGGATGGATGGATGGATGGATGAAAGAAAGTGGTTCCACCCTCCACAAAAATGTATTTACATGATTTAGAGAGGTCTCAGGTGAGGGACTAGACAAAGTGCGGGTTAAAGGACCCTCATGAAGATCAACATATTTGGACCCAGTTTTCCCCTGCCCAGACACGGATCACCTCCCCCCCCTACCCCCGGAGCAAGGCCTAGGGGAGGGGCTTGATGGCTGAGCCCCATGGGTGCAGGCCCGGCCACCAGGCGCTTGGCCGGGCACAGCGTGAAGGGTGTTGTTCTGATGTTTCCTCCCCCTCTCTGGTGGGGGAGGAGCCCGAGCTGGTGCGTGAGGCTGAGAGATTCAGACTAAATATAGTTGGACTCAGCTCAACGCAGTGTGTGGTCTGAAACCAGGCCTCTCGAGAGGGCCTGGACTCTTTTTATTCTAGAGTTCCCCCCGGTGAGAGGTGCCGGCATTTGTGGGCATATTGATTGCACTCCGACTCAGCGCCTGTACGTTGGGGTTAAACCCAGTGGACAAGAGGGTAGCCTCCCTCCGCCCCCGGTCTGAACCCGAGCAGTGTTTTGATATTGGACTTCTTTGCTCGTTACGGATTGTCGTTAACAAACAACATGTTCAGGCATAAAGGTGTCCATATGTGCACTTAGAGCCAATGCACCTTAGGCCACAGTTCTTTGATTGACCTTGTGGTCGTGTTGCCCGACTTGCGGCCGCATGTCCTGGACACTCAGGTGAAGAGAGGGGCGGAACTGTCAACTGACCACTACCTGCTGGTGAGCTTGCTCCAATGGGAACGTCTGGCAGAGTACCCTGTCAGATTGAGTTTCAACTCCCACCTCCAGCAAAGCTACAACCACGTCCCAAAGGAAGTGGGGAACATTGAGTACCAATGGGCCATGTTCCGTGCTACCATTGTCAAGGCGGCAGACCGGAGGTGAGGCTGTAAGGCAGTTGGCGACTGTCGGGGCAGCAACCCTCAAATCGCTGGTGGATCCCAGCGTTGAGGGATGCTGTCAAACTAAAGAAGGAGTCCTATCAGACCTTTCTGGCCTGTGGGGCAGCTAAAAGGTACCAGCAGGCCAAGTGGCATGTGGCTTTGGTGGTCGCCGAGGCAAAAACTCGGGCGTGGGAGGAGTTTGGGAAGACCATGGAGATCAAAGGGTCCACCGGGTCGTTGAACCTTGGATCCAGGAGGAGTCAAGTGGTTTTCATCCAGTCGTGGAGCAGGGGGACCAGCTCTTTACCCTCAGCAGGGTCTTCGAGGGGGCATGGGAGTTTGCCCAACCAGTCAGCATGTGTTTTGTGGATCTGGAGAAGGCATTCAGCGGTGTCCTGCGGGCAATCCTGTGAGGGGTGCTCCGGGAAAATGGGGTACCGAACCCTGTTATACGGGCTGTTCGGTTCCTGTAAGACCGGTGTTGGAGCTCGGTCCACAATGCTGGACCAAGCTCTGGACAAGTCGGACCCGTTTCTGGTGAGAGTTGGACTCCGCCAGGGCTCACATTGGAGCAGTTCGCAACCGAATGAGAAGGGGGCGGGATGAGGAGCAGCACCTCGGAATTTGAGATCATGGTGCTCAACCTGAAACAGGTTGGGCTGGGAACGCCTTGGGATCCCCCCAGAAGAGCTTGACCATGTGGCTGGGGAGAGGGAAGTTTGGGCATCTCTGCTCTGGCTGCTGCCCTCGCAACCTGACTTCGGCTAAGCCGTGGAAGATGAATTGATGGATGATTTAGAGATATGTTTAACTCTATTAAATGACAAAAAATTAAATTATGTATTTAAAAACCAGAACAAGCTGTTTTGCTTAGAAGCTCTTCAATGTGAAATTTATTTGATTTCCCGAGCATCAGAAACGGTTCCACCCTCTCAAACTCCGACATCTTTTCTAAAGAAAAACTTCTGTTTCTTATCCTCATTTTAACTTTTTTTCCAACCGCTGTTCAAACCCTATGGCCCAGTTTCCAAGAATGTGGTGTATCAGCAGCACCTGAACTCGACCGTCTCCAAGGACAAGGACACTCTTTGTAATACGCATCATTCACTGCTGATTTTTCCACCCCAAAGTCATAAGCGTGATCCACATGGATCCACATCCACATTAAATAAATTACAGGGATGGCTTAAAATGAATAAATTTAGAATTTCCTTGACTAAAGTCATAGACTTGAAAGTATATACCCATTTAGATACTCTTGTTCTGATCAAACATCTCTAAATTTATTATTAATTAATTAATTTATTATTAATTTATTACTATTTTTAGTTGGAAAAAAGTTTTGTATGTGTATTTTTTAATTGATTAATACATTTATGTATTTAATTATTTATGTTTAATAGGGTATATTTTCCTTTCATATTTTTCTTCTTTTTTCTTGCAGCCATTTTTTTTGAATTATCAGTTACTTACAACTTAACTCATGACATTTCCATCCTGTTTTAGAAAGAAATCCAGTAAATTTCATGTGGAAGGAAATTAAATGGCAAATTGGTAATGCATTGTGAAATACAAAGAGCAACGTTGGCAATGCTCTCAAGTTGTAAGACTGGTTATGTTTGCTGAAGTTTTCATTAATCTATGGTAGTTCGAAAATACCCTGCTTCCTGTCAAGTAAAACTGTATGTAAAACTATATGCCAATTAAGCTAAGCATGCTAAAAGCAATAAAATGACAACAGTCCCCAAAGTGGAAAGACAAATCTGAGAGGCCGGGTGGGTGTGGGAACAGGAAACTTGCCCTCAATTTCATGAAACATCTCAGATTTTGCAATGACTTCATCTTACTGTCCTGATCCCACTTTCTCAGTGGAGGCTTGGGCAAATATCCCATTAAATCCGAAATATGTCTTGTATTGCTGTCTAAAGGGGAACATTCGGTGTTACTATCAGAGAAAAGTCAGTACTTCAAAAATCAAATATTGGGATCTTGAGTGTCCTCAAGTCAGGCATAGGATGTGACACACTGTGGCAAGGGATCTTAGATAGTGTATATGACTGATGGGCTGGTGTTGCCAACAAACATAAGAGCCCTCAAAGCATGTCTTGTATCTCCAACTGCCAATTTAAATAAATTGTCTTAATGATCACAAATTTGAAATGTTAAAGGGACCAGCATTTCTACAGTCACCTCAGACAAGAATATACGAAAAGAGAATTACAATGTTGATTTTTAAGTGAAGCAACCCTGATATTTCTTGATTAAAAAAAAAAAAGAATTTGAACTTTTGTATTTTCAGTAAATGTCAAGGGTTCTTAATAATAATTGCAACGACGCTTATTGTAACACCATCTATTTTTACATTTTTATTTTGTTCAGATGTTCCTACCTGATTGCTACATGTACCTATCAGTTCTTACACACGTATGTTTGCATCTCCGTTATAAAAAAAGGAAAATATACATAAATCCTTGTCATGGACATTTTGCTCAGACTAACTCTGAACTGCTCTGAAGCCAAAGATGCTTAAAATTTGAGATAACATCATGCCAGGAAATTCACTTAAACAAACACACACTTCAAGCCAGAAGTGCACAGAGAATAGCTATCTTGGAGAAAAAATAACCACCAGGTAAAATCCTGAAATACTGATTGCTCTTTGAGTTTCCCTGCTTAACACAGAAAGGGCAAAAACAGAGTGCTTTATATTTTATGTGCACCGTCAACTCTGAATAAAGCCCTCAGACACACACAAGGGAACTCCCAAATCAGGTATTGTGGGTTCTTTTCTTTCTAAGCCTTGATCTAATGCGAGCTGTGCTGCGAGTGGTTCGAGGCGCTTGAGCTTTGCAGTTTCCTTCCTGCATCTGTCCTCAGGAGAGGAGAGTTGGCCTCGAGGCCAAACATACAAACACTAATACAATTGTACTGACACACTGCTTTCCTGGCAACACACTGCCTCCCTGCATGTCTTTATTCATATTTGCACTGCCCAGCCATTCAGAAGGACATTTCAGAGAACCAAATCACAAAAAAGGAAATCATTGAAAGTTATTATTAGAGAGACAAAGGAGGGTGTGTGACGCTCACTCTCACTTTTTCTAAAATAATTCACACACATTAAAATAACCTCAGAGCCAGAATCTCACCATCCAGTAAGGCAAATGAAAAAACAAACAAGAGAAAATGACATCTTCCCGATCATGAATGACTGCACTACGTAGTAATGTTGCTGTATGTCTGGAGTGATTTGTCCTCACCGACGAGCCTGTGACAATAGTATTAAAGCCTCTGGGGACTCAGGGAATAACGCAGTTGACAAAGTAACATGTCATTTCCATTACATCGGGGTGAATGTCTTGACGAAGTCCCTCCCAAATGGTCCAAAGTACGGGAAATGTAATTAAACCTCGGGGTAAGAGATTGTTATCGATGCCCTTTGGTTCACAGGAAAAAAAAAGAGGCTTCAGTCTGCTGTGTACACTTACACTTCTATGACTTTCAACAGAGAAAAGACAGGAAACACGCCATTACCACTGCAACTGGTGGTAATGGTGTGTTTTGTGCTTTGGACTCGAAAACAGATTCTGAAAACACACACGAGGTGGAGGCGTAAACAAAAAGACTGGCGTCTTACCTGGTCAGCAGAGGTGAATGGGGAACCAACGGTGGACCAGGGAAGAGACGGAGAAAGAGAGAAAGTCATTGTTAGCTGATATATTTTACATAATATACATAAAAAATACAATTGAAACTCAATTAGCTTTGCTTTTATCTAATGGCTTTTATCTAATGGCTCATCTTCTACAGGAGAACAAGCTGTGGTCAAAAGATCAATACAAAATTAATATTTAATATCATGGGGTCCAATTCAAACCATTAGTGCTCAGTTTCAGGGTGGAAATATTTTGATGAGGGTCCTCTCCTTGTAAGTAAAAACAGCTTACTGCTTTGTATTGCAATACGAAAGCAAGCATCTTGAATTTCTCTAATATCAACAGCCATTTTGAACTTTCTGCAACGTTTCTTAAAAGTAGTTCCGAGATTGCGGTGAACTACAGATGCACTGAGAGAAGATAAACCTCTGCCTTCGATCAGTAGACTAAAGTTAGATGTTGCTAAAAGTGGCTCCAAATCATCCAATTGAAATTAATTGTGAGTAAGCCTGCATTTCAGAGTCTCCATTGATCACAGCATGGAGGCAGATGATGTGCTCTTTTGCTGTCAGATGAATGCAGGCCATCATCAGTGGTAATATAAATCCATTACATCATTCCATATGCTACATGGATAAAGCCCCGGACAGAAAAATAGGGCATTTGTAGGCCACATGTAACCTCTTCAACGGAAGCAAATAAAATGCTTCCTCACAGAGGACAAACACACTAAGTAAGGGAGACCACTGCTTTCATGATAGGAGTGGGAAACTAGTAGACAAAACCAAATTATCGTAACTTGTTAATAATTTGGATATAGGGGCCTTCACTTCCTTGACAACTACATCTCTGAACATCGTTCATGGCCAACAAAGTATACGAATCACAAACATAGCTATTTGAGTTTTTTAGCGAATAGTGAAATATTTAGATCATTTCAATGAAAAAAGACAATAACTTGAGTAAATCCAAAATCCGATGACCATCAGCTGATAATTTCCCAGTTGATGATCTTTTATTGTCAATAGTACATTATTGACTATCCATCCATTGTTTACTGCTTATCGTACTCAGGGATGCTGGAACAAGAGGCAGGGTACACCCTGGACTGGTCGTCAGTTAATCGCATGGTCACATTAACAGACAGACAACCACTCACTCTCTCATTCGCACATCTAGGCAGTTTTTCCTATTTTTCCAATTAATTTGCCGCATGTTTTTAGACTGTGGGAGGAAACCAGTGACCATCCACACAGACAGCATGCAAACTCCACAAAGGGTCCCCTGTCGGACCTAAACCACTTTCCTTCTTGCTGTGAGGCCGAAGTGCTAACCACTGCGCCGGACTAATGATTACAAATTACATTTTCCTCGATGTAGCAGATATGCTACGGTACTTAAACAGCCATTGCTTTTAACCCAAAAACATTAAACTCTAGCTATCTGGACATTATCAGACCATGACATGGGTTGCTGTGGGTTGGGTTGTGGGTTGTGTCAAGCCGCTTGTGACACAGAACCCAAACCCAAATGGAAATGTGAAGGAGAGCAACAACTAATTTAATTACCAAATAACCGATGTACTTTAATGTCCAAATGTGGACATTATAAATAAGACATTTTTGCAAAAAAAAAAATAAATAAATAAGAATTGTACTGCCACACTACCAGAGGGGTCTGGAAAATTGGGCAGAGTATAGCTTTCATCCAAGTGGTAGAGTTCAGATTTGCTAATTCTGGAAAGAAGAGGGGAATCGAGGGGTAATGAGAGGGGAGTGGAGAGTTGAGCATCCTCCTTTAATCCTGGCCTGATAATGCTGCCGAGTTTGTTCGGACGGATGGCCCCCGTCCCCTAGAGGAATGGTAATTTTAATGAAGACCTCTGAGTTGTTCCCATTGAATGAAACCAGCCAAAATCAATTTACACTGCTGAGACCGTCGCCTCATGTAGCGCAGGACAAGTGCCAAGCTGGGCAAATTAAATTTATTTCTGAATCGATGTCTGAGGGTCCAAGAGGTAAAAGGTGATGGGGTCTTCAAACTGTGGAACGTGGAAAATGTCTAACAACATAGTTGCCGCCGTGGAGCTCCATCAGGCCATGATCTCCAGCTCTAGCTGGAGCAGTTCGCAGCCGACTGTGTAGCGGCCGGGATGAGGATCAGCACCTCAAAATTCGAGACCATGGAAACCGGAAACGGGTGGAGTGCCCACTCCGGGTCGGGGAAGAGGTCCTACCCCAAGTGGAGGAATTCAAGTATCTCGGGGTCTTGTTCACGAGTGAGGGAAGGATGGAGCAGGAGATCAAAAGGCGGATCGGTGCAGCGTCTGCAGTGATGAGGACTCTTTACCGGTCTGTCGGGGTGAAAAGGGAGCTGAGCCGTAAAGCGAAGCTCTCAATTTACCAGTCTATCTACGTTCCTACCCTCACCTATGGTCACGAGTTGTGGGTAGTGACCCAAAGAAAGAGATTATGAATACATGCAGTCGAAATGAGTTTTCTCCGCAGGGTGGCCGGACTCTCCCTTTGAGATAGGGTGAGAAGTTCGGCCATCTGGGAGGAACTCTGAGTAGAGACGCTGCTCCTCCGCATAGAGAGGAGTCAGATGAGGTGGCTCGGGCATCGGTTCAGGATGCCTCCTGGACGCCCGGGGGAGGTATTCTGGGCATGCCCATCTGGGAAGAGACCACGGGGAAGACCCAGGACACACTGGAGAGACTATGTCTCAAGGCTGGCCTGGGAACGCCTTGGGGTCCCTCCAGAAGAGCTGGACCATGTGGCCGGGGAGAGGGAAGTCTGGGTCTCCCTGCTCTGGCTGCTGCCCCGCGACTCGACCAAGGATAAGCTGTCGAAGATGGATGGATGGAAGTCTCCAGGTATGGTTTTCAGGTTGTTGTTAAGCTAGACCATAGTTTATTGTCCAGACTCACTATCGCTCATCACAACCACATGCCTCTCAATGGGAGGTTGACATTTATGTTTATGCAGAAAATTTTCATCAGCACAGTAAGATATAAAAAAAAACTGATGAACTATCACAATCAATATGCACTGATATATTCAATCAGTCCAGCCTATTTCAGCAGCAGCATTGAGGAATTAATGCCCATGAAAAAGGTCTCACTACCAATACCTCAACATCCTGATGAATGGGGAAGGTTCCCTTAGAGTCACATAACGATGCATTATAAACCCTTTCTTTTCATTTTTCAACAAACCTGGAGCATCATGTCAACATCAAAATCCGTATCTATATCTCAACCTAAATTCCCAAAAATCAACCTAAATAAAAGCAGAGTTTAAATTTTCTACATTTTTCTGTTCGAAATCAGAAATAATTTTCCTCCTGAAAATAGACGCTTCTCCAGGTTTCGGGAAAAATGATGAGAAAGGGGTGCCTTTATGTGTCAGTATCCGACGCAGGCTTGGGAGTGAGAATGTCAAGTATAGCTATAAAATTATGCCAAATGATACTCTACTGCTTCACGATGATACAGCCATCAAGGGGATGAGAACGAGAAAGTGGAAGTTGAGTAGTGGTAGTTGAGTAGAGTTAACTGGTCACTGACCATTACTTTGGTGTACAGGTATGGACTGTGTTTATGTTTTGAACCTTGTATTCCTCGGACTCGATCCAAAGTAGCGGGTTAATACGAGGTAAGACTAGACATTGGAAATAAAACAACCTTCAGTGTTGTCCCACTTATAACCAATCAGTCCGATTTATTTGAAATCTCTCGCCTTGTCAAGTCAGGTCAGATTTTATTTATATAGCGAGAGTTGTCTCATAGAAGATTTTAGATCTTCATGCACTGATGAAGGGATATAAGTACAGGCAGGATAGTAAGAAAGATAGGAATAAGTGGGAGCATGATGGGATATCCCTCAGCAGAGTAAACCTACGGTAGCGTAACTGGGCGCTAGCCTAGCTCTAACTATAAGCTTTTTCAAAAAGAAAGGTTTTAAGGTTTTCTTAAACAAATAGGGGGTGTCCGGCCCCCTGGATGGTGATTGAAAGATAATTCAACAGAAGAGGAGCTTGGGAACTCAATGTTCTGGCACTCGTTCTGCTTTTAGAGACCCGAGGGACCACAAGCAAACCTGCATACTGGGAGCGTAGAGATCTGTCTGGTGGTAGTGTTTTAAGAATTCTTTGAAATATGATGGCGCTTGGTCATTCAAGGCTATATAGGTGAAAGAGATTTTAAATTCCAATTTGGAAAGCTGAGTTGTTTCATTCACAACCACAAATGTCAACCATTTTGCGGCTTGACAGGAAAATTGGCAGTGAAACTTCGATATTACAGAAAGAATGTCAAAACTTTCAAGGTGATCCAGTTTGGATTTTCTGATCACGAAAAAATAAGATGTACAGTTAAAATTAGATAATAATCCCCAACGGGACAGCTGCCTGTAAGTGTGGGATGTGTTTTCGACACATCACAGTGAGAAGGATGTGGTCATATTGTTACTGACTGTTAAAGATACTATATTCAACACATTTTGAAAAATGTAGCCTGTTGCTACAGTCTGCGGTAAGAGCTGAGTAATGATGATTCTAGTTCAGAGCAGATAGAGCAGTTTGTCCTCACTTCGTTTTATTATGCAAGGCCTCTGAAACCATGAGCAGCTGTGGGCTGTCAGATTGCAACATCCATCTCCTCTTATTCATAAAGCATGACATCTCTGGGTTCCTGTTTGCTCTAGTGGTTTTTATTATGCTCTTGCTCTCAAACCACAGTGCAGATTGCATGGGAGTCAGAACAGTTTCACATGTGAAAAAAAACAAAAAAACGAGTACTATGAGGCTCGAGCTGTGGCAGACATGAACAAATTAAACAGGGTGGGGGGAAAAACGAGAAAAAAAAGAGAGGAGGATAATTGGAGGAAAAATAATGCAATCTCAGTATATCAGAGGGAATTGAAAATCAAGCCCTTAAACCTGCCCTGAGTTTTCGAAAGTTCTTGAAACCCTGGGGTGAAGGAAACTGTACACTATTTGAGGAAACAAAGTAATTGCGTATCTTGCTGCCGTTGCGTCCAGTCCAGACGACTTATCACATATCATTATTTCGCTATCAGTGGGTGTCAAACACTTGGATGCGATTCGCTGGAGGACCACAGATGAGCTTGGTGTCCCCATTCTTGTTCTAAATGTATACTCAAACCTGGAGGCCACTGCTATCTGTTACCAGATACTCCCAAGTATTGACGTAAAGAAAGGCCAGACAGAATTTTCCAAAATATATAGGCGGTGATAAGGAAGGGCCAGGATGGACGACAATGGCGAGGGGTTATACAAAGGATTACGATTAAATTCAGGTTTGCAGACTGATTTATTCTGTAAATTATTTTCGGTTACTTATTTGTGAAGTCGGATGTTGAATGATGTTAATGATTCTTTAAGGAACAAATACATTTCTTGACCTGACTAAAAACTCTGAGCCTCATTACGCGTACGGCTTCTTCTGATGACGATGGTCCGACAGTAAGCATAAGCTGGTAATATGCAACCCAGAAGTTACTCTTTGAAGGAGAACTTGTAGGAAACACATGCAGATATGGGATGACATTCAAACTCCACACAGAAATGCCCCTTGTCAAAATCGAGTCAGGGTCCTCCTTGTGAGTGCTAACCACTGCTGCAGCTTGGTGCAATTTCTGGTGGAAGGATAATATTTAAAATAATCAAAGAATGACTTAAAGTAATAATTCAATACAAAGAAATTAACACTCACACTGATACCCCTACCTGGTATCACTCATATAGCAAGATAGGGAAGGCAAATAGTGCCTATGAGAACATCTGCTCTCTGCTAAAGAATTACCCACCATTTGAAACGGAATCAGGAAAGTCAAAATACAAACGCGTTAAAACAAAAGTGCTTTCAAAAAGTTGCAGTTTAATGGAAAGCAGATGAAGTCAACTGAGAAGGAATTGATGATAAAAAGAATTTTGGGGGATGTAAAGGCCTGGAACCTAAGAGGGTTTTCATGTGCAAAAGTGCCACTGAGAGTAACACTGGATAAAAAGAAAGAGGATGAAAGAGACTGGATTGTCAGGAAAGCTGTTGAAGAGTTAGTGGAGGTTAACCCTTTGCTATGTTGTCTCCTTTTGAATATTTCAGACTTTTTTTTATGCAGAACTTTCAAAAATTCCCTAATAGATTGAAATGAACTGGTTTCATTCTTTTTTCTCCCATTACTGGTAAAAAAAATGTAATCAGGCCCCCCAGAATAGAATTTGAATTTAAAACATTGTGGTTCTACTTTAACAAAATAAAAAGTCAGGCATTATTTAAATGTCTGAATCCCTCAAATAAAAGTTCAAAAATCTATTCATTATAGTAAAAGCACTACACTGACATTTCAATTTAGGTTGCTCAGTTTGCTATCAGAAATTATCCACTTTTATTTATTTCTTTATTTTTAATGCCATTGTATATTCTTTAGGCATACAAGTATTTTTTCCAAATCAAGCAAAGTGATGGAAATTTAATTATGACTGCGAGTTGCAAATAAAATGAAATGGGGGGCAGACAGGTTCCAATTTCAACGGTATTCATGCAGCACCTTCTCACACTCACACTACAGAGGTTAATTGCGATGTTATGATCAGAAAACAACTGAATTATGAAAATAAGCCAGAGGATGGAAACAGTTACCAGTAAACCACCTTTTAATGTAATCTAAGCATTTTCTTGATACATAACTTTGTTGACACAATGTTTAATTATAGCACTGGACTAAGATACTGTGAGCTGCATCAAGCAAAGGAAGCAGTTATCTCGCAGATGAAGCAAATGATTGGCATCAGTGAACATATGCCTTTCAGGATGTGTTTCAAGCACTGCATGAGCCAGGAGGGAAAGATGGAAAGATGGACTCTTCAAGAGAGCAGCAGCTGCCTCACAAAAAACTGCTGAACTGACCAACATCACAGTTCAGTCATGAATCACATCCTCAAGAATTTTTCTTCTTTCTTTTTATGCCATCTGATTTGTGAAGTATAGTGATTTTTCGGTCATGTTTGACAACAGAAAGTATTCAAAAATAAATTAAACAGTAGGGGGCAAGAGCTTAAACATTCATTGCTGAATAATTCTTATCTTTACCTGGGTACTTTTAGGTCACTCTGATCATGATTCATCCATTGTTTAAACTGTTTCACTTATAAGAAACTCGTTAAATAAAAAATGGACGGATCTTTATTTTAAAGATTTTGAAGAGTATGGCTATACAAAATTGCCATGGCAACACATTCGAATGTGAACGTGCACACTCACATACTTAACAGCCACTCTTGACTTCCTCTGGTAGAGGAAGAGGTAGCACAATCAAACAGTATTCAGAGCCTAAAAGCTTGTTCCTGTAATTATCCCATTGAATTCCAGCCAGGGATCTGATGTATCTGTGAATTTGTCTGGATGTGTGTGTGTTTGGAGAGTGGGTGGGTAAGAACAGAGACCATGACCCTTCCCGAAACATAAGACCACAAAACATTAAAATACATGTACACGGGAATAATAACAGTTGCAAATCAATGCATATAGGCAAACAAATCAGGGGAAAATCAGTGGACACTCTGAAAGAGTTTTTGATCCATTCTCCGTTAACAAATCAATCTGACAACGTAGTAACAAAAGATCTCCTTAAATCATAGCATTATGAATGAAAGGGTGTGTGTGTGAGGGGGTGGGGACAACACATGGAGGCAAAGGAGAAACGATCTGGCAGCTGTTTTTAGTTTTGCATGAGTCAGTGTGCAGACACGCCAAGGGAGTACGCAAAGTTGATGGCATTGCCTGACCTATAATTTATATATTGTGAAATCTATTCAATATTTGAAATATAAATGAAATATATTTCTATGTATATTGGACAGATATACTGTGTCATTTGTATTTTTTTCAGAGAGCTCTCTTTTTCCTTTTACTTGTAACAGGAAAGAATCTGAATTCATGGTGTACGGTCAGCCACTAATTCAGAGTTGTAGCTGAGAATTTGTAAGGAAGTATCAAATAATTTCTTGCTGACTGCAGAAATTTTAAGCTGTTTAGAAAAAATATGAATACATATTGCTGATTGTTGGGCTCTCTTTTGGTAATTTAAAGAAGACTGCCAACAGACACATGCAGTGAGTAAACTGACAAAAGCAGTTTTGGAACAGCTACTGGATAAGCACCTCAGTGTGATCTAACTAATGACGACATTTAAATGTGTATCACGACTTTCAATATAAATAGACGGATAGAAATAATTAATTCATTTATTTGTTTGTTATACAGTATACCACTTATGCTGCACTCTGAGTCATGGGGGGGGCTGTAACCTGTCCCAGCTGTCATTGGGGCGAGAGGCAAAATACACTTTGAACTGGTCGCTATCCGATCACAGCAAAAAAAGGAAAATCTAAATAAAAATCTGAATAAACAAAAACAATTTGAAATATATAGATATATTTTCAAATCAACAGGCATATATATACATTGCATCCCTACTCTGACTATTCAATTTTAGAAGTGATTCTAAGACTTAATGATACCCATATTGCAAAAAGAGACAGACAGACAGACAGACAAACAGACAGACAGACAGACAGACAGACAGACAGACAGACAGACAGATAGATAGATAGTGGGTCGAAGAAGGAGAGGAGGAAGGTGTGTTCAGAAGCAGAGAGAGAAGAGGAAAGGCAAGAGGCTGGGACTGAGTTCGGGACTTTGAATGTTGGGATGATGACAGGAAGAGGTAGAGAGTTGGTTGACATGATGCAGAGAAGGAAAGTGGATATACTGTGTGTCCAGTAGACCAGATGGAAAGGTAGTAAGGCTAGAAGCTTGGGAGCAGGTTTTAAGTTGTACTATCATGGTACTGACAGGAAGAGAAATGGAGTAGGAGTTATCTTGAAGGAGGAGTTTGTTGGGAATGTTCTGGAGGTGAAAAGAATGTCCGATAGACTTATGAACCTGAAACTAGAAATTGAAGGCGTGATGCTCAGTGTTGTTAGTGGCTATGCCCCACAGGTAGGATGTGAGTTACAGGAGAAGGAGAAGGAGAAGGAGAAGGAGAAGTTCTGGAATGAGTTAGATGAATTGATGCAGAATATACCCAGAAATGAAAGAGTGGTAATTGGGGCAGACTTCAATGGACATGTTGGTGCTGGCAATAGAGGTGATGAAGAAGTGATGGTCAGGTTTGATATCCAGGATAGGAATGTATGGGGACAAATGGTGGTAGACTTTGCAAAAAGGATGGAAATGGATGTTGTGAATACTTTTTTCCAGAAAAAACAGGAACATAGTGTAACCTATAAGAGCGGAAGTAGGAGCAAGCAGATCGACTAAATCTTGTATATACGAGGTAATCTGAAAGAGATCAGTGACTGTAAAGTAGTGGTAGTTGAGAGTGTAGCCAGACATAGGATGGTGGTTTGTAGGATGACTCTGGTGACAAGGAAGATGAAGAGGACAAAGGTAGAGCAGAAGACAAAGTGGTGGAAGCTGAAAGGGGAGGAGTGCTGTATGGTTTTCAGGGAGGAGGTGAGAAAGGCTCTTGGTGGTCAGGGAGAGATTCCAGATGACTGGCCAACTACAGCTAATGTGATCAGGGAGACAGGTAGGAGAATACTCGGTGTGTCGTCTGGAAGGAAAGTAGATAAGAAGACCTGGTGGTGGAATGAGAAAGTGCAGAGAGCAGTTAGCAAAGAAGAAGTGGGACACTGAGGGGACTGAAGAGAACAGACAGGAGTACAAGAAGATGCAGCGTGAGGTAAAGATAGAGGTAGCAAAGGCAAAATAAAGGGCATACGATAACTTGTATGCTCGGTTGGACAGTAAGGAGGGAGAGAATGATTTATTCAGGTTGGCAAAACAGAGAGATAGAGACGGAAAGGATGTACAGCAGGTCCATGTGATTAAGGATAGAGAGGGATATGTATTGACAGATGCTTGAAGAGTGATGGGAAGATGGAAGTACTTTGAAGAACTGATGAATGAGGAAAATGAAAGAGAGGAAGGGAAGACGATGAATATTGTAGATCACAAAGTAGCAGAGATTAGTAAAAGTGAAGTGAGGAGGGCATTGAAGAGGATGATGAATGGAAAGGCAGTTGGCCCAGATGATATACCTGTGGAGGTACGGAAGTGTATAGGAGAGGCAACGGTAGAGTTTCTAGCTAGATTATTCAACAGGATCTTAGAGAAAGAGAAGATACCTGAAGAGTGGAGAAGAAGTGTGATGATGCCCATTTTTAAGAATAAAGGGGATGTACAGAATTGCACTAACTATAGAGGGATAAAGTTGATGAGCCATACAATGAAGTAATGGGAAAAAGTAGTGGAGACTAGACTGAGAGCAGAGGTCAGTATTTGTAAGCAGCAGTATGGCTTCATGCCTAAAGAGTACCACAGATGCAGTATTCGCTTTGAGAATGCTAATAGAGAAGTACAGAGAAGGTCACAGGGAACTGCATTGCGCTTTTGTCGACCTAGAAAAAGCATACAATAGGGTGCCGAGAGAAGAACTCTGGTATTCTATGAGGAAGTCTGGAGTAACAGAGAAGTATATGAGACAGGTCAAGGACATGTATGCTGGTTGTGAGACAGTGGTGAAGTGTGCTGTAGGTGAAACAGAGAAGTTCAAGGTGGAGGTGGGACTTCATCAGGGATCAGCTCTGAACCCTTTCCTGTTTGCAGTGGTGATGGAAAGGCTGACAGATGAGGTTAGACAGGAATCTCCATGGACTATGATGTCTGCAGATGATATTGTGATCTGTAGTGAGAGCAGGGAACAGGTTGAGCAAAATCTTGAGAGGTGGAGGTTTGCTCTGGAAAGGAGAGGAATGAAGGTTAGTCGCAGCAAGACACAATATATGTGTGTGAATGAGAGGAACCGAGGTGGAACGGTGAGGTTACAGGGAGTGGAGATGAAGAAGTTGGAGGATTTCAGATACTTAGGGTCAACAGTCCAGAGCAACGATGAGTGTGGAAAAGAGGTTAAGAAAAGGTTTCAAGCAGGTTGGAATGGGTGGAGAAAAGTTTCAGGGGTTCTTTGTGATTGAAGAATTCATCTAGAATGAAAGGAAAGGTGTAAAAGACAGTGGTGAGACCAGCAATGCTGTTTGGTTTGGAGACAGTGGCACTGAACAAAAGACAGGAGGCAGCGCTGGAGGTAGCAGAGATGAAGATTTTGAGGTTCTCTTTGGGAGTGACAAGGATGGATAGGATCAGGAATGAGTCCATCAGGGGGCGGCACACGTTAGATGTTTTGGAGAGAAGGTCAGAGAAGCCAGAGTGAGATGGTTTGGTCATGTACAGAGGAGGGATAGGGACTATATTGGTAGACGGATGCTGGAATTGGAGATGTCAGGCAGGAGGTCAAGAGGAAGACCGAAGAGAAGATTTAAGGGGCGTAGTGAAGACATTGGGATGTCTATTATTACAGTTAAAAAGAGACATTTATACTGTTTTAACAGAGTGTTACATTTATCTTTATTGAGATAGTTTTAATTTGTGTCTTTCCAACTACTCTAGCCATGTATTCTTTTTTTGTCCAGCCCTTTTTCTTTTATTCATTAAATATCATTTTATTATTTCTATTGTTGTTTTTATTTTTTTCAGCTTAGAAAACACTTGGTAGGGGGATATTGTGTATGTGCTGTAGTTTGAGAACATGTATGGACTGGAACACTCAAAGGTATGACGGTCAACTGTCAGTCACTCTGTTGATCATGAAACTGTTGTTTTGAGAATTTACAGCTAAGGATAAAATCTATGTTGGAAAAAGCTTTTCAGTACAAAAAAGGCAATTACTTCTGCAAAGGCAAGTTTACTGTAACTTGTCATTTATGTTGGTTAATCATTAAGAGTCAGATTCATTGAAGTCATGTATTGATGCTGATTTAACTAAGGAAAAATCTTGGTATGGCAGCGACTGCCAGGCAATTTAAAGATGTTATTTGGAAAAACAATACCTTTTTTGTTGTCCATTCACAGATTCCCATCACTCCCATCAACCTTATGAACAAATAAAGGTTATCAGACCTAATGATTGATTTTACTACAGCAGGTCATGGAAGATTGTGCATTTAAAGCATGAAGAGCAAATGTTTTACAGCCACCTTTCTTAATCTCAGTCTGTGTTGAAGAGTCTTTCTGGGTTCATAGGCAAATAGCATTATTGTGGTTCTTCACTTTGGCCGCGACAGACATTTGCATCAGTGCCAAACTCTTCCTGTATCCAGCTTTCTTAATACATCCCTCGCTCAAGCTGGCTGCTGGCCCGATTTGAAATGATGCCAGAATAGGCTTTGCAGTCATGTCTCGTTTTCGTCGCCATGAAAGCTACAGCTCGAGAGACAGAAAAAGCAGAAAGCACACATGGCTAAAAACATGCATATGAGCACCGTGCGTGCACACACACACATACACACATGCACACACACATACTATGTTGTTTGCCACAAGCATTAACTAGCATGTTTAGAGCTGCTCTCTGGGCAAAGTTGCAAATAAGTTTGACAATATAAGACATTAACTAGTGCCGTTGCTCTTTTTATTAATCCAGTGACTCATCCACACCTTCAATCACTGAACGTCACAAACTGAGCATCACATGGAAAGTTGACGTCGCTTCAGATCACATGAGAAAAAAAAATAGCTGTGTCTCGTACATTTAAAAAACCCTGGATGAAGGGGGAGAATGTGGGACAGAGAGGAGCAGATGAAAGGGGGATGTCAAAGACAGCGCTGTCTGCAAACTGTGTGTTCACATTATTAGAGGGGATAGGAGGTTCACTGGACTCACACATTAGCTAAAGCTCCATGCAAGCAAAGAGAGCTGTTCTGCTGCCATTTGTAGACATTAAAAATACATACAGCTAAATTCAAGGGCTGAGCTCTTGCAAAAATGAACAAGGTGACATAATCCTAGACAAAATTGATACAGAAATACTGCATTTAATCTCACACTATCATTTGAGGAGCTCCCGAGGAGTGGTTGTACCTCAATCCGCAGGTGTCTTTGGGCAAGACACCGAGCCCTCCAGTCGGTGGTCTGTGTCAATGGGTAAGATAACATAAGATAAGATAATACTTTATTGAACCCCATAGGCGAAATTCCTTTGTCACAGCAGTGCAACAATAACAGTATAAAAAAATATTAAAAATATAAATAACCACTCAACAATTAAAAGCAATATAAACAATTAAAAGACAGAAAGTTAAAAAAAATATATACATATATACATATATATGCACACACACATATACATGCATACATACATACATACATACATACATACATACATACATACATACATACATACATACATACATACATACATACATACATACATAACATAGATAGATAAACAGTAAGGGTGGGGGTAGAATAAATTAATAAACAATAAAGGTGAGAGGAAAATAAATAAGTAAACAGTAAGGGTGAGAATAGAACCAAAATTGACAAGAAGAAGGGCAAAGATAAGGACAGATAGGCAACGACAATGCACGTGTGAGTTAGTGAGTAGTGAGTTAGTGGTCTTACATATGCACCTCCAGACAGTCAGAGTTGTGTGCCGTCCAGACTGCTGTTATACAGTCTGATGGCCCTGGGCACAAAGGAGCGTCTGAAGCATTCAGTTCTGCACCAGGGTGGGATGAACCGTTGGCTGAATGAGCTTCCCATCTGCCACAGCTCGTCGTGCAGGGGTTGGGAAGGATCGTCCAGGATAGCTCCCAGTTTGTCCTTCACTCTCCCCACTGCCACCAATTCAAGATGGACCGGGTTCAGTCCCACCACCGAGCAAGCTTTCCTCACAAGCTTGTTGAGCCTGTTGACTTCACCAGTCCTGGCACCACCCCACCAGAACACTATAGCAAAGAAGAGCGCGCTGGGTATCATAGACTGGAAGAAGGTCTTGAGGAGCACGCTGCAGACACCAAACGACCTCAGCCTCCTCAGGAAGAACATCCTGCTCTGACCCTTCCTGTATAGGGCATCAGTGTTGTGTGTCCAGTCCAATTTATTGTTAATATGGACCCCAAGGTACTTGTAGGAGCCCACAATCTCCACCTCTTCACCCTGTATGGTGATTGGCTTAGGTCTCCTCCGATTCGTCCTGAAGTCAACTACCACTGTTAGGTAGTCCAGGATCTAGGCAGTGATGTCGGGGTGAAGTTGTGCACTCAGCAGCTTGTCCTTAAGGAAGGTTGGACACTGTTGAAGGCACTGGAGAAGTCAAAGAAGGTGACTCTCACAGTGCTTCCCGCACCCTCCAGATGGCACTGGGCCCTGTATGTGAGGAAGATGATTGCATTCTCCATACGCCATTTGCTGCCTGTACGCAAACTACAGAGGGTTCAGGAAGGCGGATAGCAGTTCCTTCAGGTGCTGGAGTACGAGCCTCTCAAATGACTTCAAGACATGTGACGTTAGTGCCACTGGCCTGTAGTCATTGAGAGCATTCAGATGTCCTTTCTTAGGTACTGGGACTATGCAGGAGGTCTTCTAATGGTCAGGCACCTTCAAATGACTTCAAGACATGTGACGTTTGTGCCACCCGCCTGTCATCATTGAGAGCACTCAGACGTCCTTTCTTAGGTACTGGGGCTATGTAGAAGGTCTTCCAATGGTCAGGCACCTTCAGTAACCTTAGAGAGATGTTGAAGAGGTGCTGGAAGACTCACGCAAGCTGCCCAGCACACACCTTGAGGACCCTTGGGCTGAAGTTGTAAGACCCACTGGCTTTGCTCTGCCTCAACCTGGAGACCTCCCTCTGCACCTGGCTGGAGGTTAGGCTGAGGCCATGGTTGGGGAAAGGGAGGTAGTTGGTGTGTGTGTGTCTGTGTCGATACTCAGGGGGAGGGTGGGGTAGGGGGGGCTGCCTGGGGCAACTGCTTGTGGGTGGGGGGTGGGAGGGGAGTAGTGATTGCGTGTTTGTCAGTGTTCTGGTGGGTGTTGTAGTGGGCTGGGGGGGGGCTGTTTGGGGAAGCTCCCAGTCGGCCGGGCGGGGGTACGGGCGCACTGGCAGAGCGGCGGTGGACGAGGGGATGACGTC
>CAAKHD010013813.1:126601-155220 GCA_901007705.1 Fistularia tabacaria | reverse complement strand
GAGAAAGACTGACAGGATTTGACCCCCGACACATGTGTAAATACAATTACTCTCTGCTTCACACACTCCCTCTCTCTCTCTCTCACACACACACACACACACAGACACACACACACACACACACACACACACACACACTTCATTAAAGAGACTATTTTTGAGTCCTTCCTCTGAGTCTCTTTTCTTTCTTTCTGTCCCAGGAGCTTTGCATTGTATCTCCAACTCACGTCTGTTTTGTCCAGACACGTGCGAGACGTTCTGTTCAGCGCGGAGTGAAAGGATTGGGAGCAGCACAGATCCGTCTTTTACAGCGTCTGTCACTCACACACACACGCACACACCCACACACACACACACACACACACACACACACACACACACACACACACACGCACACACACACACGCACATATATATAATCGGATTAATTCATTTATCTATTTATTTACTTGTTCTTTTATTTTGAAAGCTCATTTGCACATTGGTTAGTGCTTTGGCCTCACACCAAGGTTCCTCGTTCAATTTCTGACAAGGGGGCCTTTCTGTGTGGAGTTTGCATGTTCTAACCGTGTCTGCATGGATTTTCTCCTGGTTCTCCAGTTTCCCCTACCAGTCCAAAAACATGCATTATGATTTGAGGATTGCGATCTGAGACCCCTAATTGCCCAGGCATGTGAATGAGAGATAAATGGTTGCTCGTCTCTATAGTTGGTACTGTGATTGATTAGCAACCGTTCCAGGATGAACCGCGCCTCAGGCTAAGTGACAGCTGGGATAGGCTCCAGTAGCCCCTGTGACCCTGACTGCAGGATAAGCAATGTAGATAATGATTAAATGAATACAATTAAAACTTAAATTACTTCACACTTTCATTGGCAATCAGTTGGCAATACCCAAAACAAAATGTTAGGATGAAACAAAAAAATTATATAACATAACCGCGACTGCAGCAGCATTATCTAAATTAACAAGATAAAAATAAAATAAACACAAATGAAAACTTCGGGACCTACAGCTATATTGGTTTTATTTGAATAAAGACATTGAATAGCACCTTTAAATTCAATAGATTGTTGGTTCAATAGACTGGTAATTCCAGCGTAAACCGTCTTCCATCCAGACCTTAAGTCTTACATGATTTAATATAATTAAATGTAATCTCATATCATAAGGGTACTTTTAAGGATTTTTAGCACCAATCTAAGGCTCATGGCAGTTATTCAGTTTCTTTCTATGGAAGAGAGGAGGCAATTGTTTATCAGGGTGGCAGATATCCTTTATTTTTGTGAGTAGCTCTTCTTCTAAGTAATCTTTTTAATTGCCTTTGTTGAATTTTTAGGAAAAATGTATAACTTTCACCACTATGAAAATGTTCTTTTCCATAAGCCCATTCTATTTTCTGAATATTAATACGATCCATGGTATTATTTGCCATTTAAGATGATAACAGCACAGGAAGCAAATGGGAGGATATTTAAATCCATCCATCCATCCATCCATCGTCTGCCACTTATCCTGCACTCAGGGTCATGGGGGATGCTGGCGCCTATCCCTGTTGTCATCGGCGAGAGGCAGGGCACACCTTGGACTGGTCTCCAGTCAATCGCAGGGCCACATATACATATACAGACAAACAATCGTTCACTCACTCATACGGGGCAATTTTCCCAGTTTTTTCAATCAACCTGCTGCATGATTTTTGGACTGTGGGAGGAAACCGGAGAAAACCCACGCAGACACGGGGAAAACACGCAAACCCCACACAGAAAGGTCCCTTTGTCGGAATCGAGCCAGGAACCTTCGTGCTGTGAGGCTAAAGCGCTAACCACAGCACGACCGTGCCACCCAGATGTTTAAAGAATTTTTTTTTTTTAGAGTTTATTTTTTAAGAGTTTCCAGGGCACCGGGCTGGTTCTGTCATTTTTTAGATGTACTTTCACCACTGAAATGGTGTTGTTCAAAACAAAGTAAATAATAGTACTGATTTCTCTACATCCCAAACTAAAATGCTGGCAGTAGATTTAAAGTCGCCTTTACGACACGAAAACCTATGTTGAACCTGTTGCTTTGTTGCAGAGAAACTACAAAACTCTCTCAGTCATGACATTTTTCACTTTTAAGTATGTTAATTCATATGTTTATATTAAATGACGACACAGAAACATTAGAAAGGACCTCTTGTGTGAAACCTCCAGTTTTCGGCTGCTGCAAGAGATGCTACTCAGAGATGGGATGTCTGGAATATATCACATTTTTTTATCAACTAGAAATGACTTTTTTAGCAACCTAAAGACAAGACTGACATGAGAATCATCTTAAGGATGAATGCTACTGATTGATAGGAGAATTTTAAAAAGGCCTCAGAACCCAATTCCTATATCAGTGAAATGACTTTGATCACAGATACATCAGCGTCAGAGTACGTCATCCAACATGAAATGTGGGTTTGAAGTCTAACTTTTGATAAACTTCTTCCAACTTAAACATAGGGGCCATCTTCCATCTTTCTCGAGGGGCAAGGAGCATAAATCTATTCATTTTATAAGCCACAGTGTCGAGAATGTATTGGGATTTTTGGACAGAACAGCTCTCAGAAATGAGTTCTCACAGTCTGTGAAGCTCCTGAAGTTTGCAGACGACTCCACCCTCATTGAACTCAACTCTGGTGAGGATGAGTCTGCCTATAGATGGGAAATTGACCACATAGTGACCTGGTGCAGTCAGAACAACTTGGAGCTAAATGCTCTGAAGACACTGGAGATGGTGGTGGACTTCAGGAAGAACCTAGCCCCATCCTCCCTTATCATCCAGATGGACTCCCCAGCTGGCAATGTGGAGTCCTGTCACTTCCTGGGAACAATCATCTCCCAGGACCTCAAGTGGGAGCTGAACATCAGGGACCTGTACGCCGCCAGGACCAGCAGGTGCCCAGGCAAGATCCCTATCACCCAGGACATGGACTTTTTGAACCACTCCCATCTGGCAGGAGGTTGAAGTCCATCAGGACCAAAACTATCCGCCACAAAAACAATTTCTTTCCATCGGCAGCCTGCCTCATCAATAATACCCGGGTGGGGGCACAATGCAAGTGAAGAAATTCAAGTTCAGTTGCCATGACAAGAAGATTTTGACAAGAATTCACCATGACCTGGATGACACAGAATCTCCATAATCAAGTCACAAGTAAGCAGCTGAACAGTTACTTGAACAGTTATTGTTGTTTTTTTTTTTTATATGTGCAGCTCCGCAGCCCACAAGAAGTATCTGGTAATGGTCATGGGTTATTAGTTCTCCCAATCACCAAGTACCTACATCAGAGAATTCTTATGGAACTCTCAAAAGACCTTGCCTTGGAGTAGGAGCTAAAAGGGTTCGAGGAACTGAGATGCTAGTTCCTATGCTTGCTGAATGCACAAAAAATAAGGCCTAGTTCCTGAAAAAGTTATATGAACAGCAAAAGGCTCCTACAGAAAGTGGCTTATGACAGTTTGCTGTCCTGGTGCTTGAGTACAGGATCAACTGTAAACCGAGACCATGAGATGTGGAAGTGGCAACAAAATTCCTTGATTAAACAGGTGACGCCCTTTGCATGTTGGTGATCTCGTATCTATTCAGAACAACAGCAAAATGTCTATACTCTTCTTCATTTTCTAGTCTTCCTGTACAAATCTTGTCATCCGTTGAATGTGCCATTTTTCAAATTCAGATGAATTGCAGGCCATTTCAGTGATGTCACTGAGACAAACATCATCACGGGAACATGAATGCAGCCCCTCAGTCGTTGTCAATCACAACTATGTCTGGTTGGCTAGCTAGAGCGCCGGTACTTGAAATCCCACATGACCAAGGAGTAACATCAAAAGGAGAGGGAGCATGAGACGGCACAGAGACATCGGGGCCTGAAGGAAAAACTGTAACAGATCTGAAAGGTGAAATCCAAATTGGTCCCAGTAGTAACATGAGCCTGAGGCGCTGGGACTCTCAAAGTGGAAGAGGCTCCTGTAGATTCCAGGTACTACATGTGAGAATAGTTCTATCTCAAGAGCAGCCATGATACTGAGCCAACAGAATCCCAGGCTGTTGGGTGGAGAGTAACACCAACAGGCAACACAAAGCATTGGGAGAAACAACATGTAACTCCAGCTGGAAAATGTCATCATTCCTAAATTTGAATTGTAATGTTAATTTCATTGTAATTAAAAAGTGTATTTTCTCACTGAGGTACACCGCATGTTTGAGAGCTAAAACATGCCCAAAGAAATAAAAAAGAAATCATGGAATTTCCTCATGAATCACACCTGATAAAAGTTACCATTTATTCTTGATTCTTTTTGATTTCCCTGGTTTATGCTCCTCCTTGGATTTCTCCTTGATTCTCATACAATTTGAGACTGAAATAACTCCATCCAGTCAGAATGGGAGAAGTTTGTGTGTGGTCCCAATTAATTTATGAATGTATATCTGATAGGACACAGTATTCAGAAAATGGGACAAATATTAATATCTGCATCAAAATCTAAGGGTGAGTATATAAGGCATGATATACTTGACATTCCAAAGATATGCTTGGGGATTTTAAAAAGAAACTCCCTATTATTACAGTAGTAGAAGTAGCAGTGGTAGTAGTAGTAGTAGTAATATTAGGATTAGTATTATCATTATTATTAATAGTATTATTATTTTATTAGTGTTAATAGTAGTAGCAGTAATTCAGCCCCAGGGAGGCACGGGCCAGCGAGCCATTTTTTTCACCGACCAGCCTTCAAGATGTGGCAGATAAATACAACAAAATCAAATTATATAACCAGCATAAAAAGTGGTACTTTCTAAATATAATAATTAATGTGAATCCACTGTGTATCCAACTTTATTAACAGCGTCCTTGTGACATCGTGCCAAAATCATAACATGAGTAATGGCCTCCGAGCCCCACACTCTCTATTCGTAATGGTAAAGGTTAAACATACCTTCAACATAAGATACACCACAAAAACAAATATTAATTGCATGAAAAATACAACGCAAAATCACGTTAAATCAGTGGGAGCCCTGAGCTTGCCTCTCTGCAAACTGCAGACTGTCCCATCAAGAGGTAATGGGAGACAAAGACACGCAAAGTGTGTTGCTCATGTCCAGTCTGCTTCGTAATTTTGTTTTGGTTGCATTAGAGAACCGGTTGCCGCATATTATGCAGAGTGGGCTTGGTGCATAGGAACAACCTGTTGCAAAAAATCCATATTTCAAGTAGGACTCCTGGTATTGTCCTATAAATGCAGCTTTTTTTTTCTTTGAAGTTGTAGGCTTTTCTTCTGTCTCCCCACTGGCTCTATTACCTTGAGCACAGAAAGTTTCCAAAGATGTTTGTTTTTTGTTCATTTTACGAGCTTGGGGGTTTCAATTTAGCGGTACTGTACTATGTGTTACCAGCTGGCGCAGCCCCTTTAAGTAGGTATGCAGGTAAGACATGTGACCGAGGCAAGCATCTTGACAGGTGTCAACAGCGGGTCAGAGATAGATTTGGCAGAGAAAATACAGTAATTTTCCAAAGTAAAACATTTTTCAGAATCAAATAAATATAACAGAAATAATGTAAGTCATGTATTCTTTCTGTGCAGCCTGGTACCAATTGATCCCAGAACCGGTACCGGTCAGCGGCCCAGGGGTCCACTGGTCAAGAGGACAAAGGCAGAGTAGAGGACAGCTGAAAAGGGAGGAGTGCTGAATGGTTTTCAGGGAGGAGTTGAGAAAGGCTGTGGGTGGTCAGGGAGAGCTTCCAGAAGACTGGACAACTACAGCTAATGTGATCCAGGAGACAAGAAGGAAAGTACTTGGTGTGTCGTCTGGGAGGAAAGTAGATAAGGAGACTTGGTGGTGGAATGAGGAAGTGCAGAAGTATTTACAGAAAAGGCGGTTAGCAAAGAAGTGGGACACTGAGGGAACTGAAGAGAACAGACACGAGTACAGGGAGATAAAGTGTAAGGTACAGATAGAGGTAGCAAAGACAAAACAAAGGGGGTACAATGACTTGTATGCTCCGTTGGGAGGGAGTAAATTATTTTCACAGGTTGACAAAACAGAGAGATAGAGATGGAAAGGATGTACAGCAGGTCCGTGTGATTGAAGATAAAGAGGAAAATGTACTTATAGACGCTTGAAGAGTGATGGGAAGATGGAAAAAGTACTTTGAAGAGCTAATGAATGAAAGGAATGGAAAATGAAAAGAGAGGGAAGGGTAGAAGAGGAATGGAGAGGAAGTGTGATGATGCCCGTTTTTAAGAATAAGGGGGATGTGGTAACTATAGAGGGATAAAGTAGATGAGCCATACAATGAAGTTATTGGAAAGAGTAGTGGGACCTAGACTGAGAGCCAAAGTCAGCATTTGTGAGCAGGAGTGTGGCTTCATGCCTAGAAAGACTACTACAGATGCACAATTTGCTTTGAGAATGTTAATAGAAAAGTACAAAGATGGTCAGAGGGAGCTGCATTGTGCTTTTGTAGACCTAGAAAAAGCATACGACAAGGTGCCGGGAGAGGAATTCTGGTAATGTATGAGTAAGTCTGGAGTGGCAGAGAAGTATGTTAGACTGGTGCAGGACATGTATGCTAGCTGTGAGACAGTGGTGAGGAGTACTGTAAGTGTAACAGAGAAGTTTAAGGTGGAGATGGGACTTCATCAGGGATCAGCTCTGAGCCCCCTCTTGTACAGGCTGACAGATGAGGTTAGACAGGAATCTCCATCGACCATGATGTCTACAGATGCATTGTGTTCTGTAATGAGAGCAGGGAACAGGTTCAGAAAAATCTTGAAAGGTGAAAGTATGCTCTGGAAAGCCGAGAAATGACGGTTAGTCGCAGTAAGACAGAATATATGTGCGTGAAAGAGGGGAAACCGGTTGGAACAGTGAGGTGACAGGGAGTGGAAATCAGGAAGTTGGATGATTTCAAGTACTTAGGGTCGACAGTCCAGAGCAACGGAGAGTGTGGAAAAGAGGTAAAGAAACGTGTTCAAGCAGGTTGGAATGAGTGGAGAAAAGTGTCAGGAGTACTGCGCAACAGAAGACTATAAGCCACAATGAAAGTAAAGGTGTACAAGACAGTGGTGACACCAGCGATGCTGTATGGTCTAGCAGAGTTGGAGGTTGCAGAGATGAAGATGTTGAGGTTCTCTTTGGGAGTGCAGGGGGGATAGGGTCCGGGCTGAGTCCATCGGAGGGACATGTTCGATGTTTTGGAGAGAAGGTCAGAGAAGCCAAACTGAGATGGTTTGGTCATGTACAGAGGAGGAATAGTGAATATATTTGTCGACAGATGCTGGAATTGGAGCTGCCAGACAGGAGGTCTAGAGGAAGACCGAAGAGAAGATTTCTGGACGTAATGAGAGAGGATATGAAGTTAGTTTGTGTGAGAGAAGAGGATACTGAGAATAGGGTTAGATGGATAAGGTTGAGTCGTGTTGAGACCCTTGAAGGGAAGAGCCGATAGGAGAAGAAAAAGTAGTAGTAGGAGTATTAGTAGTAGGATTACTATTATCATTATCATTATTATCATTATCATAAATTATAGCGTTTGCTCTCAACTACATTTTCTTGCCTGATTTCTCAAGGAATGCAGATTGAAATCAGACATTGCTTTCCTGATTTTTTTTTCTTAACTGTTATGATTTCTTTTTGGTTATTATGGAGTAACGTCACACATCCTGCTGACAAGGTCTTAATTCTGACTGAGTCTAGCGCATGGCACAGATGCACAATCCCCCCAACACAACCGCACACACACACACACAGAAAAAGTCAACCTGACCTATGAGAAACAGCTAGGAAACCAGAGGACGATTAAACACTGGCAAGTAAACAAGGTCATATGCCACATTGTGCAGCTGCACAGACACACCTTTGCACAAAATACACACAGGACAAAACAAAACAACCTTTTTATGCAGATGATGGAATCAAGGGAAGCAAGATTTCACTCTTAAACAAAAGCTACTCAAACCTTATTTGGGCCTTTGCCTACCACAGAAGCACCATCCCCCACCCGTCTTGCATACACACATGCATGCCCACCCTCACACACATTCCTGAACAAGGCAGCATCTTTCCCAGTAAATTGATGTCAGCGCTGAAAACAGATTAAGCTTGTCCTTGCCTCTGTTCTCGTCCTTGTGTGTTCTCTACAGGGAGCCAGGAGTCACGCTGACCAATGAGGAGGGAAGATGACAGGGTTTCCAGTTCACATCTCCCTGTGACATCTCACAGCAAAGACCGGGCGAATGTCTTTACATGACAGCTACAATACCAGACCTACACCACGCCATTATTACACATTCAGTGATCATGCAATGTTTTTTACTGATGCTCCACCTTTTGGTCACAAGCAGAACGGAGTGTCTTACCCTCCGCAGTAAAACTGATTTTTCTTTTGAAAGCGGAGAGTAAAATGCTGAACATAACTACTCACACACACACACACACACATACACACACTCACACATACACACAAACACATCAAGCATCTGTTGATGATTTTTTTATATTTCTAACCTGCCAAACAATTTTCTTTTGTTTCAGACCCAATTAGCAGCTGAACCGCACCACATGTGTGTTTTTCATTTCAAAAGGTACACCACATCACCACTAATTTAAATTTTCTACACATTCTGTACTCATTATGATTTGTTTTATTATGTTTAGTAGTTTTCATATTATACAGAGCTTTACAAAAATTGGCCAGACACTTCTCCTAGTATATTTTTGGGGGGTAAACAAAGTGATGTCTTGTTTTTCTTTTGTTTTTTAATGATAAGCAGCTTGAGCTAGTGGGCAGGCACAAACCTTGACAGAATGGATGACTACCTTATGTAATCCACAGACCAACAACAGTGCTCGACAGCACATTCACGCAAGAACTATGTCCTGAAGCTGAAAGTATCATGAGAGCTTAGGCCTTCCATTGCAGTCCGTCCTCACATCAATAAATTTCAACACAAAATTGATACACAGTTCAATCAACGGGTTTTGACCAAGATATGATGAATATGTGTCTGAAATTTGATCCAAATCTGATCCTGGTAATTTCTTCCATGGTCTATACTATTACTAATAATGCTGACCTGGCCTTGAACGCGAAAGCATCAAATGAAATAGCAGGCCCACCTGATAAGTCAGCCTCGGCTTTCTACAAATTGGCCACATGTGACTTGCATGAAGGCAGAGTCAAAAATTACCCACATATTTTGTACTAACTGGAGGACGGTTGCTAGGAGATGCAGTTTCCTGAAAAAAATAACTATAATAAGATTTTTTCTTTCGTTAAAAACAGACACATTTAAATGTCTCTAGCAATGTCTTTGGAGCATCACAATATTTGATTTTTGTTCCTGTGACATATTTTACCTCCCAATGCAGATCCTTTTGTTCTGGATATGGTTGGTGATACTAATTTACTTAGTATGAATATTTTGTTTGAAATAGCTGCCCCTTTTTTTTTGTTTATTTATTTTTTTTCTGATGGACCAGGCACACGCCTGCTAAAGAATTATTCCAAATGCAAAATCAAACGGCAAAAGTAAATATAAAGCCGCAGGTAGAAAACAACATTGACGAGTGAATTAAAACTTAAGATCTTACCTGATTGGGATTGTGAGACAGAGTCAAGCAGTAGGTGGACATAGAAAAAGGAAAGAGAGAGACCTTTAGTCAGATTCTGTTTTGTACTTCATTGAAATAGTTGAATACAACAACAAGAGGTAACCAAGGTGGAGGTTAGCCATTATAATCCATCGACGTGTTTCTTTGTCAGTTCTACATCACTTTTTTTTTTTCAAGCTTCATACCAGTCCACATGCTTTTTATTTCCGGAATTATTATTCCATATCCAGATGTAAGAGCAAATGAGCTCAATTCCAATCTAAATGAAAAGACTGAGCATGAAGCAAACTTGGACGCACTTTAAACGGCAGCCTTAGATATGATTTGTGTCCCCATGTAACACGGAAGTAGACTGCTACTTGGATTGTGTATTCAGTCAGTTCAGGTGTTTACAGTGGCTAGAAAGCTTCAGTAAACAATAAGCAATGGGATCTGTGTGTGTGTGTGTGTGTGTGTGTGTGTGTGTGTGTGTGTGTGTGTGTGTGTGTGTATCCCTTTGAAATACACTACCACATTTTTCCCACTCCGCCACATCCCTCAAGCAGTATCCCACTGCACTCTTCACAATCCAGTGATATGCCAGCTCTTTAGTCCAACATGGAAGTGCTTTAGGAGCACGTCAAACACACAGTTTCCGCAACTCCAATGGCCTCCTGTAAACAATGCCATTTCTGACGTATGCACCAATTGTGGAAGACAGTATGCCGGCCACAATCAATCTCTTTTGTGGGGGAGGACGATGTGTATTCTTCACAACTACTCATGCTTTGCTTTATAAAGAGACCTTGTGATCAGATACAGTACAATTCTAAGCTTGTCACTAGGACAACTCAGTTTGTTAGTACAGTTCTTTAACAGGATCGTCATATTACAAACATACAGACAGAACATATTGTTCCGAAGCTGGTGAAAAAGACAGCGGATCACAAACTAGTTTGATTTGAAACTGCAAGTCAGACAGATTTCCATTGAGAAGAAATGCCTTTATTGTAGAATAAAGACAACATCAGCTAAATCTGACCACAGCATTTAACCCATCTTGGATGCACCATGAGCAGAGGGCAGCTAAGGAAGAGCATCAGGGGCTGTTAGGGGTACAGTGTCTTGCTCAACAACACTTCAGCAGGCCAGGAGGATCCAGGAGTCGAAGCGGGAATGTTCGGTTCCAAGGGCAACCGCGCTAACCCCCTGCGCCACACCAAACCTCAAGGACATGGTCTGTCTTCGCTGATAAGTCCCTGTGTACTCTGTCCTGGAGTTGCGAAGTGTGAAATATGGCCCAATCTACATCCAGACTAACTTCTGTCAGATAAGAGGTTATTCCCCAAATGCTTCTACTCTGACACGTACCCTGTGTCTACAAAACCGCTTGTTTGTTAAATTTGAAATTCACAACGGTACTTTCTTTTAATATTCCAGACGTGCATGCAGTTGATCTGGTGAATCCAAGCGAACATGAAGAGCCTTTTCAGCTTCGAGAAGATTGCGCCCAACGTTTTGAAATATGAGGACTGTGAGTCAGCTCTTTGGCAGAGGGGATTTACGCTTGGGCCAAAACTGTTTAATATGCCACAGAACAAACACGCACACAACAAAATAGCAATAACTTCAACACTGTAACACAGTATTTGGCAGCTTGTGACACCAGTACACACAATGGTTGAGCAGATGAAGTCATGTGAAGAGTATGAGCTTCACAAACATGGCCAGGTTTCTTTGGATGTGTATATATTTCAGAGGCCCATCCAATGAGAGCGTCTCTCGGCTCTGCTGGGGACGGAAAATGCTCTGATCTAGCGCGTCTCTCTCTTTTTCTCATATACTCTCTGCTGTCTCCTCTTTCAAAGTGACTCTGGTCGTCCTCCTCTCTGAACTTCTGCTCCAAACAAACATTTTCTGTACCCCCCACACCCTATCTTCTTTTTACAGCTACTCCTCCTTCATCAAGTGCCTCTCCTCTCTTCTTCCTTTGCACTTCAAAACTCTCCTCGTTCCCACTACACTCTACATTTTATCTTTCCTCTCCTCTGCCCTCTTTCTGCATTACCAAAAAGTGGCAAATTTAATTTGTCTTGAAAGACCTCATCATGTTCTCTTTTTCTCACTGAGCAACTTCTTCTCTGCCCCTTCCCACCTTTGTAGTGCGCCCTTAAAAACTTAATCTTTAAAGTCCAAAATCTTCACCCAGAGGCTTCGCTGAACACCATTGCATAACTGGAATTTAACCAAGGTTCCTGACTGTATTTTGAATCTGTGTACAGTCATTCATTCATTTACTCATTTTCCCCAGCGGTCATCAGGCAGAAGCAGGGTTCACCCTTGATCGGTCACCAATTGACCAACTGGCCACAAATAGAGACAAGAAACCATTCACTCTCACATTCACATGTCACAGAGACATGAAATATTCACTTTTTCATACATCCATTCACACATCTAGGCAATTTAGGGTCTCCAATGGACCTAAATGTTTCTGGAATGTGGGAGGAAACCAGAGGTAACCCACGCAGAAAAATGCAGGGTCCACACAGAACCCAAAGACCTTCTTGCTGTGAAGTGGAAGCACTTATCACTGTGCCACCATTATGCCCTCGTAGATCTGCAGGTAAAACAAATAGCATTCTACATTTTGGCATATTTCCAATTTTACTTTCAAATTACTATAAAAATAAAACTGAAACAACATTATCAAAAGATAATTAATTCATTAATTAATTAATTAATTCATTCATATATGATCTTCTCCTGCAGTCAGGGTTGCAGGGATTGCAGGACCATATCCAAGGTGTCATTGGTTATGCGTCGGGGTTCACCCTGGACTGGTTGCCGGTCAATCACAGGGCCACATATAGGCACAAACAGTCAATCACTCTCTTATTCACACATTTGGGACATTTAGGGTCCCTAATGAACCTACTGACTGTGTTTGGTTTGCGGGAGTAAACTAAAGAATTCAGAGGAATACAAGATAGACAAATGCAATCACCACTCAGGGAGGCCCCCCTGCCAAAATCAAACCAGAGAACTTCTTGCTGAGAGGCAGGTGTTGACTGCACCACCCTCGAATATCTGCAGGTAAAACAAATAGCACACAACAGTTTGGACTCTTTGCAATTTCACTTCTGATTACGAGATCAAATTCCTCCAAATAACTGAATTACAATTATCAACAGATAATGATTGGGAACAGCACTTTACTTTACAGCGAACAAAATCAGTAAAAGAGCTTGTTTATGCAGATGACGGGTTCTGGTATGAACAGTGTGGTCACGAAAGGGCTAATTCTGCACTTGTAATTGTAACTGAAGCTGTGATTCGACACCTGACAGTGTGTAAGAGGTTCCATCAGCAGAGTTAAGAGGAGCTGTGGAGTAACATCACATGAACAGCTTCCTGTTAACTAAAGACAAAAAAAAACACCTGCTTGTTCTTCCTCATCTTTATATCATGCCAATAGTATCACATGGAGCACTTCACTTCAAAGCCTTCCCTGACTATGGTTGATTTGCCAAACACAAACAACTCTTAGATCGTACATCCTGCAGACCACTACAACAGAAGTCAAATCTGAAAGCAAAGTGCTTTTCTCTGAAACAATAAATAAACAAATAAATGATTAAATACATAAAAACGAGGAATGCCTCTGTACTACATACTTGAGGAAAGCTGATGTTGTTAGCTATTAGCTATTAAAAATATAAGAAGGTGATTAAATAACTCAATAATAATTTGGAGCGCTAAATTCAATTTCAGTCAACACTGAACTCAATAAGGCTAAAGTTTTTAACAATCGGATGCATTTTTTTCTATGAATATTAGGTCTATTAATTTATTAATTAACATTAATGATTCACCAAGTGAGGTTTAAGAGTGGTTATTTACTGACTGACTTTAAAGGACATACTCACATGTGCTACCCTCTATCCTCATGTGGTTTCTGAAAATCAGATCCTAACCACCAAAAAATAAAATAAAATAAAATAAAATGATATAAGATAAATTCAAGTCAGTCTGCCATCAAAACCATCAGCATGTCTTCACTTTGTAGTCTTTGATGCCTCAAAAAGAGTACAAGGACAACAAGAAATTTTGGATCTATCAGACGCAACAGAATCATATTTTTCCTTTGGTCAGTTCTTTTGTCTGGTCAAGGCTCGTCGTCTCAATGACAGTAAACCTGGGTATTTTTTGAGGACGGGCTGTGACACTGCTATCAATCTGACCTCGGTTCATTGAAAAATAGGCTCAAGATTAAAAAACAATTCCACTAAATAATGACAGCTCGAAACAGACATGGTCATATAGCTATGGCATTGAAACAATAAAATGGAAACTTTATTCAAGCTTTAATATAGTTTTTAAATCACTGATGAACAATTTAGCAATTGGAGGAGTGGTTATTGGCCGCCCTGAGACACCCAGGGATCAGCTGGGGGTCAGTGTCTTCGTAAAAGGCATTGAGGCACGGGGGCATGAATAGGCACACATTCTGTAACCTCTCTAACCTTTTGACTGACCCCTGAAATCTTAGAAGTGTTTAATGGGTTTGGTTTACATGCTACTTAACATCCCGTTGAAGGAGGTAACATGCCTAGACTTCGGTAGAGGATTCTGAAAAATAGGGATCTTCACCCTGAAGTGAACATAATAGCAACCAAACTCAATGCCGCCATCTTGGTAATGACGGCATTCTAATTTGGAGAAGTGAAACTGCTGTGGCAATGGTTTCCAAAAAAATGGCAAGACCACAGTAATGACTGGCAGCAATTGATCCACACAGACAAATATACAAAGTATCAGTGATAATATTTGTGAAACCAAGAGTTTAAAAGTTGTTATCATAATGTCATTTTTTGAAAAAAAAAAAAAAATAAATAAAAAATGAAAAGCTTTCTCAACAAAACTTTCTTGGAACCCTGAGTATGTTTACGGTGTGTGTGTCAACAAAATACAGCCTGCCGACACTCCAAATTCTGTCAAGCCATAAAAACAAAACTAAAAAGTTGTGTGAAATAACCAAATAAAAGAAAACCTTTTGTTCCAGGAACAGATGCCAAATAGCAAAAACAGTCAAAGTAATTGATGTGCTGATTTCCAGCAAAAGTGCCAGAAAATGAAAAGAAAACAACAGATTCAAAGAAATTGTTGTGGTGTTATTAGTCAGCCTTTTCCTTTAGAACACCAATATGTGACAAAAAACCACACATGCAACAGTTCCAACGGTTCCAGACAGATTTACACTGAAGTTGGGGCTTGCACTGTTAAATCTATGGTTATGGTTCTTGATTACTGCATCAGATATTAAGCCCGCTCGACATGTAAAACAATGTTAGTTTCATTCCAAAAATGTTTTTCTTTGAGCTCCAAACCCATCATTAACATGGAAATTAGGACTAACAGACCTCAACTGAAGTGTAACGCACTGTGCCAAACAGAATGCACCTGTCAGTAAGTAAGAGTTTATATGTAAACTACAAGCAGATGATTGGGAGATGGACTTTACCGCTTTGAAAATCTTGCAGGAACAAATTCTGATTTTTCACTCAACCCAACCAACCTCACACTTTTTTCCTACTTCTGCTTTGCCCTTATGCAAAATAAAAAAAATACAAAAAGTTCCTCTTCCTTTGAATTACTTTGCCTGCTATTATTTAACAGCTGCTTAAACAGGTAAAACCTATCTATTGTTTCTCTTCATTACCACCAGCTCAGTTTCTGCCTGGAAGGATCCTGTACTTTATCGGGGTTCTGGTAGGCTGACGTCTACTGCAATATTTATGGCAGCAGAGAAAAAAAATTGCAACACATTCTGGACTAACTCCTGCAACCTTTCCTTTTGCTAACACTCTAAGTTGCAACAACCCTTAAACAACCCCCCCAGGGACCAGGACACGAATCTGCACTGAATAAACATTGTAGCATCGATTATAACCACAATTACATACATGCCTGAAGTCTTTAACAGCGTTTTCTACTTCCATTGTTAAACTTAAGACTGTCTGAAGACACTTTGAATACATTTCTAAAGTTCATTCGCTGACTACAGGATGTCTCCATTACTTGTCAGTGTTTGGGCACTGGAGATGACAAGTACCCAAAGCACAAAAGTACAAGTTGCATTATGTATGACAGTTGGCTTCCCAAACTACTTATGTTGTCACATTAGATATTTGAAACAAAGTCAGTCAAATTGTGATCCACTCTCAATTTTTTTTTTTTCCAACTGCCAGTGATGCACCCTCCATTACATCCATGAAACCTTTTCACTGCTACATAGTTGGGAACAGGAGGGCTTTTAATGATTGTCCTTCTGCAGACTCTGAATTCTGACATTTCAATTCAGTTGAAATTGTATATCCACATAAGTCAAACCGTCTGCTTCTGGTTATGTTGAGAGTTGTAGTTTGTTTTTTGTTTAGTTTTTTCAAAACATTTCCCTCTTTGTGAGGGTATTGAGCCATTTCTGTGATGTCGACAAATCCAAACAGATTGAGAGATCACAATACTTGGCACCAAGCAGCTAAATATCACAGACACAAACACACAAACATATTGGAAAGTTTAATGTTTGATGCTATCAATATCCAGAAATGCATCACTGCCTGGAAAAGTTTGACAAGTCACTGATAATTTTGTATATATATTTTTTTAATTCACAAAATCTTTGTTTGAAAAAATGTTTCATTTTTTTGGCAAGGCACTACTTGGATATCAGGAAGAAAATATCAGAAAATAATAATCATGGTTTTTCCTTGCAACAGGAAATTATCTGAAAATCAGTAAGAAACAATCCAAAAAATCCAAAAGCTGAATGGTGCATTCTGAAAGAAGTTATTCTTTCAGAATGTGTTGCTCAACTTTGAATACAGATAGAAATAAACTCATTAAGCTGGAAACACAGTGTTTGTGTTTAATTGTTACTTGTTTGAGATGAGTAACCCTGGATAATTTCCTCCTGCATATTTGGTTTTTTATTTTTGTCTACATCATCCAGCACAGTCTGCAAAAGTCCGTTTTATATTTTCAAAAATTGCTAAAGAGTTAAAAGTCACCCTGTGATATTCACATTCTTTGTGGTATGATTCCTCCAACAAGCGCAGTGAATGCACTGGTCCCAGACAAAAGGATAATAGAGAGCATATGACCCGTATGAGACAAATGATGAACAAACCAGTCATAAAGTTCGGGGGTAAAAGGGGCAACAAGGAGATCCTTTTCTATCGCTGAGAATCCTGACAACTCTTTTACCAGACATCCCTGTCCGTTCCGAGTTGATACAGATGTATTTTTTTGATGCTGATGAGCCCTTTCATTACCCCTCACTCCAGCTACACTCCAACACATCAATCTTACTGCAAGCCCACATTTTTTTTTTTTCACAAATATGTAAATTCAAACCTCATCGTCCAAAACTCATTCCACTGGGCATTTTGAGAAGGTCCTCGTGCTCATCAAAAACAAACAAACAAACAAAAAGAAAAGAAACAAAAGAAAAAGAAAAAAACGTACAAAAACAAACATGTTTTTGACAAAAACATGTTTGTTTTTGTACGTTTTTTTCTTTTTCGAACAACATCACTGGCTTCCGCTTCACAGCAAATAGGTCACTCCTTCGACTTTGCGTTTCTGTGTGGAGTTTGTACATTCATCCCTTGTCCGTGTGGGTTTCCTATGGGTTCTCTGGTTTCCTCCCACTGTCTCAAAACTTTCAGCAACTTGATCAAAGACTCTAAGTTGTCAGGAAGTGTGAATGACAGAATTAATTGTTGTATGTCTCGATATGTGGCCCTGTGATTAACTGACAATCTCTCGCCCAATGACAGCTGGGATGGGCTCAAGTCTATCATTCTTATGATAATCATTATTATTACTATTATTGTTTTACGACTATTAAAACCTCAGTAATCACCTAAGTCATCTGGACCAAAGCATACCAAAGGGGAATGTAATACAAATTCAGAATACAAAGAAAGCAATTACATTTTCATTGCCGTAGTGTTACATGTCAAGATCTAGTCTATTTCTCTGAAGAACCCTCTTCTATGAACAAACACCCCCGTTTACCTTCTGCTCCTCCTCTGCACCCTTGACGTGTCACTGCCCACACATTTTCCCGTCTTACATAAAGTCATTAGTGCATGAGGTTCATCACACAGCGAGAAGCATGTTCGGAATCTCTGCTTCTGTCTCTTGACACCAATGTGGTTTTTTTTTCTGCCTACTCACAGACTTAATCCCTTACGTAAAAACATCGGTGGAGGGGGTCCCTTTGACAATATTTGCACAACCCCGCCTGGCCCATGCAGCCTGAAAGGCACGGATGGCACCGGAGAACACAACACAGCTAGAGAAGGAACCACAAAGGAGTGATGAGTATATGCAGCTACAACTGAGGCCAACAAAACATTATCAGGCTGAATTATCAGCTCAAATGTTCTTCCTTGAACTGGGATTATTCTTTCCGCCCTCAACTCATCACCATTCTACTTTTCTCTGTTGCTTCCCTGCAGCGTCATGACACCCATGTGTGCACACATACACACAAACAAGCAAAAGTGTCTGCAATCTACATTACAGCATTAAGCAGACCCTTGAAAAGAAAGATATGGTTTCTCACTCTCTGTAAGCAAGAATTATGAGTTAAGCCTGCAGCTTGAATGGAAAGAGATTTGTAATGTTGTTTTTTATTGTTTCAAGTGGGTTAAACTCCTTTTTATTAATTAGCTATTACCAAAGACACAGGATTAGGATTAGGACTTTTGACTTTTGGCTGTTCAAGACGTTGTCAAATGAACTACAGAAAAGGTCTAAATTTCAAGTAAGAAATGAAAAGTTGAAGGCAATATATTGATATATTGGTATATGGTTATTGTCTATAAACAGGAGTGGCTGGTTAATTGTGACAGAATGTAGATCTAAATTGGGAAGACTGACTCTGGCAATGCAAGGTGCAGCAAATGCCAACTCATTTGCACATTAACAATTCAACTCAAATTAATTCTTGATAGAGACACTTCCACATTAAAAGCTAAATGCTTTGAAACAGCAACTCGGTCAAACTCATTCTTAAATGATCACGTACAGTCTGTGTGTGCTGATATATTTCATAATTTATTATATTTGTGTGACTTAATCATCAAAGTTTTGTAAAAGTCAAACTAATGACAGAAGTTGAACATAAGAAGAACAATAGCAAGTATCAGGTAAAAATAGCAAAAGCTACTTCTTTTGATATCCATGTACATCACATGATGTGGAACACCATGACTGAAAACAAACAAATATGGTAATCCAATTTTATTTTTTCAAAAGCAAAGCAGTGCTGACATGTGATAAGAGGTTGGCTTTCACAAGGACCCATCACCTGTCAATCACAGGGCCACAACCTGTGACATATAACCATTCACTCTCTGCTTCACACCAACTGACAATTTAGAGTCCTCTCTTAAGTAACTGCATATTTGACTGTTTGAGAAGGGCAGAGAAAAAATGGAGAGAAATCCTGCACACAGAAAGGCCTTAGTTGGCCACAGAATTCAAACTTGGATCCTTACAATTCACTTTGAGACAAGAGGCGAACACTGCTCAGTCACATCACCAAATTTCTGAATGTAGACAGCAACACTAAACAATTTATCTTTTGGAATATGAATTATCATTGTTTATTGCCTATGTCAAAAAATAATTTAAAGAAATAGAAAAGCATACAAAAATAAAACTCAACCCCTTTAGCTGCTGACATTCTAACATGATTTGGCATGAAGGAGGGCTTTGTGTGGGGATTTCATCACACCTCAGGGTTTAAGTGTTCTGTCAAACTCCAGACAGTAGAAATTTTACAGGACTGACATCAACCACAGCGGGTTGGGAAAAGATAAACGTGGTCATCAGCTGCTCAAAACTACCTTCATAGGCTTCTCATCCTGCGACTACCTCCTCTGAAAGATAAATGGATTTAAGTCATCAGCAGTCACACACTTATAAATGTGCAGCTATTCATACAGACGTGAGAGTCTATCAGTGTCTCTGCACTCTGACAACAAATGAGAAAAACATTGAGAGGACTACGCCAAATAATCAATTATCTTTAACCATCCAAGATTAACTAAAGGTGGGATTCGTCAGGACGTGAACAGGAACCCATTAGTTTTCTGAGGAACACAATGACTAATGATCACAAACACACACACAATGACCAGAACCCCAGCAAAAGATTGTATATCAAATATTGTACTGTCAGAAAGTCAAGAAAACAGGAGGAGAAATCAGGAGGATGACAAATTTGATAGAATTTGAGTTTAAAAATTCCCTTTAATTAGATATTGACATTTGACAGGTATACATCCAATGAGATCAGATTAAGATACTCTGTGCAGTTCAGTGGCAGGGGATCAACTTAGACTTAGAATATCAACTTGCCATGGTTGTATACAGAACACAAAAAGTCTCCTATCGCCCAAGTAGAAAAAAAGTCTCCCAAGTTACTTGTGAAAGACAAGAAATCAGAATCCACTTTAGTTGAGTCTTAATCAGTGCTTTAAAGACTGTCATTGGACTCTCGTCCCCTTGATCCCGGGCTGTCTTTTTCCGGGTCAGCCAAATGGCTAATTTGGCAGAGCCCGACAAAAAGTTGAGCACAAATGATACCCTCTCGTTGTTCGGCAAGTTTTTTTAGACCAAAAAGTAGATAATTGGAAGACAAAGGTAACCTTCAAACCAAGAAATAAACCCGTCAAGAAACTAAACAGTGGCAGCAACCTGGGGCATCCGATAAACAAATGAAGCAATGTTTCAGGGTGTGAACAAAACAAACGGTCTTTCTTTTCCAGGGCTCAAAAGCTCCTTTTTGTAGAGGTGTCCAATCCACAGAGAATGTCTGTATTCTGAAACTAAATCAAGCTTGGGGTTCCAAAGGTCAGTAGCGGGCCTCCCTTCTCCACACACTCCCCAACCCATGGCAGGATGGTCAGTGAGGGGAACCTGTAGTTGATGTTCTCGTTCCATCGCTCGTGGCGTGAGCGATCAACACGAAGCACTTCAGGTCGGGAGGGAGAGCGTCACAGATTTCCTTAGTGACCTTGGGAATCAGCCTAACCCTGGGGGTTGCATCCAGAATCCCTCAGTGCAATCCGTGAAGAGGGAGTTGGCTGTAAAAGGTGACCCAGCGTTGTAAGACCCACCCTTCTGAGGCTGACACCCAGGCCAGTGGAACGCAAGGACTGATACCTCAGGAAACTGTTGAAGAGCAGAGGCTCCTCCATTACCCACCAGCCCGGGGGTCCATCCTCCACCCTCGTCATGAATGGGGGAAGAGAGTCACCAGAGTAATAGATTGGACATGATAAAAAACTGTAAGTATTAAGGAGCAAGTAAGACATGGGCTTTTTACTTCCTTTTCCGTTCATCTTCCTCAAAAGTGGGGCCTGTTTCAGCAGGTGGTACCATTTCCTTTTATCCAAAGCGTGCAGATGTGCAGTTTGTTAACGGAACTGACCGATTTCACAAACTTATAAGTGTCACTAATATTCCATATAGGAGACATCTCCGTGCTTCACCCTGAATGAGACATCCAGGGTTTGTGTACATCTACGGAAACAGGTGAGTGGGAAAGTGGCCCAAATGGCCCAAAAAGTCGCTTTCAATCTCTGCTTCTCTCTCGCACACCCACACCAGAGGAACTGGGATACTTTCATCAAATGACACTAGTAACTTGACAGTCTGAACCCAATATTGTCGTTGGCAGCCTAGAATTTACAGAAGTGTTTTTCAAATACAGATTTAAAACTGTCTTTAGATAGATGGATGGGTGGATGGATGGAGGGATGGAACGATGCATGATTGGAGGGATGGATGGATGGATGGACAGAGAGACAGATAGATAGATAGATAGATAGATAGATAGATAGATAGATAGATAGATAGATAGATAGATAGATAGATAGATAGATAGATAGATAGATAGATAGATAGATAATGTTGTTTTTTAATATCTGTTAACGTATGAAGATTTTCGTTCACCAAATTCCTACAAATGTAACAAGAATTTATTCATGGCAATCTTTAAAAATAAGCAAGAAATAATCATTTATTAACAAGAACATGTACTAAAATGATGGAAAAATTATGGTTCAAAAATGATCTTAAAGCCCTAAAATTACAGGGATAATCATCTTCATCTTTGTTGGGTTACTGATTTTCTGATTGCCTTAGGCAGTAGTCAATCCAGGAGTACTTCTCTCCAGTAATGCACTCCAGCTCTCCGAGGTGTTTCCAGATCAGGTACGATATTTTACCCCATTCCCCAAACAACTTTGGCAGACTCCTTTCATCTTAAAGGGGCAAATGTCTATCAATGAAAGTTTGATCATATTTTTTAAATAAATAAACAAATAAGAGTTGGTTTCTGGATTAGCTTCTTCTTCACCACAACCAACAGATGAAGCGCATGATGGATGCTGCAGTGACATATCCAGTATGAGCTCCATCTATCCCTTATCCATGAACAACATTCTTGAATATCTTTACTTCAAGAACTATCTTCCCATTGACCTTTTCTCGCCCTCTCTCTTTTTCTACCCCACCTGCTTCAAGGCAGAAGGCAGCCAGCATTGTGCTGAGATCTGTCCAAGATTTCTGCGCTGCGATAGGCAGTGTTTCCTCTCTACTGTCGCCAAGTGCATCCTCATGGGAAAATGTTTGGTTTCTGTAAATAATTTGAAAGTGTGTGGTCCAGACATGCTTTAAATGTCAAGTGTCATGAGACGACACTGTTGCGGTTTGGTGGTATTGTAGCGAACACTGAGGGGCGTGGCCTCTCACCCTGGGACAAAGGGCTGGGGGGTGTGGTTAAAACGTATACACACACGCCTTCCCGAATGTTCTGTGTGTTAATTGTTTTGGTTGGTGTGTCTAGATTAAAGTTTGAACTCCTCCATGACTCCGCTGTCATTTCCTTGTCGACACACCGCAGTGATGACCCCAACATGATGATGTCCGACTCAGAGGAAATATGTGACTGCACCTCGGCTACATCTCGCACAGCCGGCCATGCCCATCGCGGCTGTCTGGTTGCCGGAGCTCTGGCAGAGCGACCTGGCTGCTTGGTTCCAACACGCGGAGGCAATTTTCCACCTGCGTGGAATTCTGTTGGAGGAGGCATGTACTTTTTGGGTGTCGTGGCGCTGGACCAACAGACCATCAGGCGGTCCATTGACTTATTGTGCAACCCCCCGCTTTTTTGCTTTTTTTTTCCGTCACTGACGATGCGCAAGACACGTTGTCGAACATTTCATCCCCATGGAAAGACCGCCTGTTTTTGCACAAGCAAGGCACCTGGACGTGGACAAACTGGCGACTGTGAGGGAGGAGTTCGCCACCATGGAGTACCTGGGGATCGTAAGGTGGTCTAACAGCCCGTGGGCCTCCCCGCTCCAAATGGTGCCCGAGGCTGATGGATCGTGGCGTCCATGCGGCGATTTTAGCCGGTTGAATACTGGGACTGTGATCTACCATTACCCAATCCCCCACATCCAGGATCTCTCCGTGCAGCTGTTGGGCGCCACCATATATTCTAAGGCGGACCTGGTGCCCAGTTATCACCAGGTGCCTGTGCGAGGACGTAACCAAGACCGTGTTGATCACCCCGTTCAGCCTATTCAAGTTTCTTGCATACGCCTTTCGGTCTGAAGGGAGCCACTCAGACTTTCCAGAGGCTCATGGACTCAGTGCTGCGGGATCTCTCATTCAATTTAGTTTATCTAGACGACATTCTGGTGACCAGCCCATCGTTTGAGGTGCAACCGGAGCACCTGACACAGGTTTACCGGCGTCTCGATGAGCATGGCCTCATACTCAACCCGGCTATGGTCATTCGGTGACTGATTTCTTGGGACAATGCATTTCGGTTGCTTCTAAGGTGCAGGTGGTGGCTGATTACCCTTGCCCCGTATCGGTCAGGGTGTTGCAGGAGTTCTTGGCCATGGTGAATTTTTATAAGCAGTTCCTCCCTCACTCTGCTCATCTCCTCCAGCTGCTTTACAGGGCTTTGCGGTCCAGATGGGGGAAGGATGCGATTGTCTGGACTCCGGAATGGGTTCGCGCTTACGACAGGGCTAAGCAAGTCTTCGCTAATGCAGCTCTTCTCGCCCATCCCGTGCACAAAGCTCCCACTGCGTTGACAACCGATGCGTCTGACATGCCTTTGGGGCTGTGGTTGAGCAGAGTGTGATGGGTGCCTGGAAGCCACTTGCGTTCTTTAGCCGCAAATTGCTGGAAAGTGAACGCAAATACAGCATTTTTGACAGGGAGTTGTTGCCCCTTTACCTGGCGACGAGGCATTCACATTTTCTGCTGGAAGGCCGCTCTTTTATGGCATATGTGGATCCCAAGCCGCTGACTTTTGCTATTTCATGTGTGGCTGAGTGATTTTCTACTCACCAGCAGCAGCACCTCGCGGACTTTTGGAATTTACCACAGATATTAGGCATGTGGCTGGCAAGGTCAATTCAGTTGCGAATTCCCTGTCGCGGGTTCTTGTTTGCCCTGTGCATGCTGGGATTGATTTCTCGGATATGGCTGCCGACCAGCCCAGAGACACTGGACAACTACTGTCCTTGCCCTGAAGTCGTCACACACTGGCCTCAGGCTGGAGGATGTGGCTGTGCAGGACGGTAGCCCTTCCCTCCTCTGTGACATCTCTACTAGCCTTACCCGCCCAGTGGTTCTGGCGGCTTGGCGGCGTGACTCACGGGGCCAAGCTATGGTGAACCTGGTGTCTGCAAAGTTTGTCTGGCCATGCGTTTGTAGAGATGTCAAGGAGTGAGTGGCAGCTTGTGTGGCATGCCAGCACGCTAAAGTTCCGGCACGTTAGGACAGCCCTCGAGTCATTTCCAATCTCGGCTAGGCGTTTCAACCACATCCATGTAGACCTGGTGGGCCCCCTGCCTCCTTCGCAGGGCTTTACGCACCTGCTCACCATGGTTGATCTGACCATCAGGTGGCCGGAAGTGGTCCCGCTGTCCTCCACGACGGCCGTGGACATGTCTCGTGCTTTCCTGTCTGTCTGGGTTGCCCGTTTCAGCCCACCGTCCGACATCGCCTCAAACAGGGGTCCCATAGAGGTCTTTGGGGACGACAGTGCACCGTATGATGCAGTTTGTAAGCAGTTTCACCGGTCCCTCAAGGCACCATTGCGGGCCGCGCTCTCAGGTGACAACTGAGTGGACCATTTGCTGTGGGTCACGTTTGGGCTGCGGTCGGCCCCTCAGGAAGACGCCAACGCCTCGCCCGTTGAGCTAGTTCTCGGTCAGCCACTACGAGTACCCAGTGAATTTTTGCCCAAGGGGTCCGCTCCACCATCCTGTCCTTTCGTGGGCTCTGTCACGCCCCTCCGCTCGTGCTTTCTGGGCCCTGTTCACCATTGTTTTCCTGCGGACTTTTGTGCCTGTGAGCTCATGTCGGCACATTTTGTGTTTGTCAGGCATGACGTTCACCGCTTACCTCTGCAACCTCCGTACGATGGGCTGTTCTGCATACTGGAGGTGGGCGTTAAGAGTTTCATTTTGGACATGGGCAGGCGTAAGGAGCGGGTCGCGCTGGATCGGTTGAAGCCAGTACAGCTGCCAGTACAGCCACTGCAGCTGTTTTGGCAGGTTGATCAGGCCTCCCGTGAGGGACTAGTTGTTGCATGGAGTCCCTTCTGGGTGTTGGTGGGGGGGGGGGGGGCGGGGTGCCGGACACTCAGGGGCAGGGCCTCTCACCCCGGTACTAAGGGCTGGGGGACGTGGTTAAATCGTATATATATGGGCATTCCCAAATGTTATGCGTGTTAATTGTTTTGGTTGGTGTGTCTGGATTAAAGTTTGAACTCCTCCTCTGCCGTAATTTCCTCACCCACACACCACAGTATATTAGTAAAAGTTGAGTTGATTTACCTGACACTCTAGTTTGTTCACAACAATCCATCGATTTCCAGAGCTACTGGCTCTGAAGGAGGTGACTCTACATACCATGTGATTGATACTAAACTGGAGTGTGTCAAACTAGATGTTTGATACTGTGCAGCAGAGACACCACTTTATTAAACGTTGTACGGAGTAACTATGAAAGACTTGTGAATCATGTCTGGGTTTGTGCAGATGATCTTTGGTTCAACCCACCCTCAACGCGCAAGCCTGATTATTTGTTTGTGTTCAGCATGCTGACACACACACACACACACACACACACACAAACACACACACACACACACATACAATTATGGGTGAGGGGATGAGGAATCAACCCAGATGGAACACCAAACGCATACACACATACAAGCTACCACCAGCAGTCGATTTACATGACAACAGCTTTGTCAACAGGATTTTTACTGTTAGTTACAAAAAGTCTGGCAACCGGTGAGCACACTGTGTGGGAGGAGAGGTTCTTCATCTTGGAGCTCATTTGCGGTGGAGAGTGTGAGTCTCCAGAGTCATGAAAAATACATGGATGTAGATTCAGTTAAAATTTTCACTAAGAAAATTTAGTTTCAGCAAATAAAGTCAGAGACAGGGTATCATTAAATGTAAGTGATACAATTTTAGCATTTTTCTCAGACAGCAAATTGATCCGCTATGGGAATCTCAGGTCAGCTGATCTCCATTTAGGAAACATTGTTGGAAAAGTAGTAATGAAACTGTGTTGGGTTCATGACAATTCATTTGTGTTTGATGGCTCTACATTGCTTTCTACAGTCAGAACCGAGCTTAGCTCTATCTATCTATCTATACACACATACATACATTATTACATATACATATATATATATGTATATGTATGTGTATATATATATATATATATATATATATATATATATATATATATATATATATATATACACACACACACACACACACACATACATACATACATGCAGTACATTCTAATATACACACACATACATACATGTATGTTTCTGAAAGAATGAAACAACCTATAAATACATAAATAAATAAATAAAAACATACATACCAAAATAACACAAGGTAATTAGAGGCCTATTAAAATAACAGAACAAATGCCTTGGCATCTTAATTACTGATTTAAAGGAGTTTGTTTTGAAAATGACTCCTGGCGTGTCTGAATGTTTTACATCATACTGTTGTTACCATGAGTTTTTTAAAGTTTCAGTTGGAAAATAATAAAATAATAATGAAAAGGCTTGCATTTAAAACAATATGACTTAGCAGTTGGAGCTTCCCCGAAATAGTTTATGACTATGCTTCAGCAATAAAAAAAAAAAGCTGAAAAGTTGGAAAGATTACAAAAAGATACTGTTGATCCTCTGAAGATGCAGACAGGACCTTCTCCACACCTCAATCAATATTTAAAAACACTGTATCTCCCAGCTCAACAACAGCAGTTAAAATCAACAGCAGATTCATGGTGGATACTGGCAGAAGGCCTGATCTCCCAGTCTCTGATTCCACCCGACTGAATAAAAAAATTCATTGAGCTTCGTATTCTCTCAAGTCCAAAGCTCAAGGTCACCATCTAACTGCTTGAATCCTGGATCAGAGGCTTCAACAGTACTCGGGATAAAGTTATTACTTGATAAGATAAAATGACGGGTTTAAGTTATACCATTTAGATAGGAAAATATTCAGTTCTTTGAAAAAAAGACTATTTGTGGAAGGCTTGAATGTAACAAAATACTTATTGTTAGGGATAATAATACCCTTTAGCTCATTCTTGTGTTAAGTTTTTAAAAAAATCTTGTTTCTCTTGTCTTGATACATTTTTTTTTCTTATTTGTGCTTTTTGATTAGTTTTTTAAAGTTACATTTATTCATGAAGTATATTGGTTGATTCATTGATTGATTGTGTACGTTTCACACATTTTTGAAAGGATTTGGGTGCAGATTTTCTGTGAAAGATGCGCAAAAAATGTGTTGATATACAGAGACATATTTTTCTAATTTTTAGATTGACATTTGTTCCATGCATCTATGTATGTATGCATGCATGTTTGTCCTGTATTGTGTATTGTTTTGTTCATTGCTTGATTATGTAGGTCTTTACAAATTTTTGAAGACATTTGGGAGGGTTTTTTTTGTTAGTTACTGTTGTTTTCTTTTTTCTTCTTTGTCTTGTAGTGATGCTGGTTAATAGTTGTTCTATTTTGATGCTTGAGATACATCAAACCATGCTGAGCTGCTCAGTATAATTACTTCAGAAGGAGGTCTACGACTTATTACGGGCCTGGCACCTGGACTGAAACAGTTAAACAAAGAAAATTAAAAATTCAATCTGTATTTTGAATGGATGATGCTATTTAATCCTCCATCCCAGTAAATGACTGAAATACTTTGCGTCCCATGCTGTTTTCTGGCTGGGAAGGGCTTGGAGCTCAGTGCAACTGTGATAATTCAATTTTGAGATGCTAATGAGTATAGTGTAGACCAAAGTTTGTTTTATACCTGATGGGAGCGCCTAGTGGCACATCTGTCTGCCCCCATCGGACTTGAAACACATACACACATACACACAAGACACACTGTGAGGCTATGGAATACCTGCACGGGGACTAACTAACAAGTTGGATGTTGAGCATACAGTATTTCACAGTGACAAAAAGAGCCGACCCACTTTCTGCATATAAGGATGACTTTTATGACATTGTGATGTCAGGGGACATTAAGACATGACACATTCGTGTCAGTGAAACAGCCCAGACACACACATACAGACACGTGGGAGTTGTAAAGAGTAATGTGTGAAGAGATAAAAAAATATGAAGATAAGAAGACAAGACCCTATCTGATGTTATCATTTGTCCCTTTTACACGATCCTGCCTGAACTGTTATTTTACAACTTGTGTTTGTTAGTTTGTGTGTGTGTGTGTGCGTGTGTGTGTGTGTGTGTGTGTGTGTGTGTGTGTGTGTGTGTGTGTGTGTGTGTGTGTGTGTGTGTGTGTGTGTGTGTGTGTGTG